>JALBCR010004771.1:205000-322137 GCA_030710515.1 Abscondita cerata | reverse complement strand
AGAAAGTCGCGGTTTCTAAAACTCAATAATAATTTATTTATCAAAACAGATTGTCATTCCCGTTTTGAATTTGCACTTTAAAAGTTTTTTAGTTTGATTGTTGTTGATAATTAATAATAAATTCACTAAGTTATCATTATGAATAACATTAATGATAATAGGGGCTATTCCCAAAATGAAAAAGTTGACATGTTGTTAATTTACGGCGAGTGTAGGAAGAACGGCCGTCAAGCGCAACAACTCTACGCAGAGCGGTTTCCCGGTAGGCGCCAACCATTTTTTACGTACTTCCAAAAGCTGGAAAATTTTATGAGAAGGAATCCGGTAAGAGAAAGGGAAGATCGCTTTGTTGGTTGTGAAGATTTGGAAATTAACGTGTTGGCGTTTGTTAATATGAATGCTACGGCGTCGTTAAGAGAGATTGCTTTGGAGGTGGATGCGTCAAGAGAAACTGTGCGTCGAATTCTGAAGAAGCATAATTATCGCTCGTTTAAGTACAATTTACACCAGCATTTGTACGATGGTGATGAAGACAGAAGACGGGTTTATTGTACTTGGCTTCTACTAAACAAGCATAACGATAACGATTTTGTGAAAAAAATTCTGTTCACGGATGAATCCAGGTTTTGTAATAATGCAATGTTTAATCGGCAGAATTGCAGGTATTGGTCACAAAACAACAGGCGCATTATTAGACCTGGTCGATTTCAAGAAAGATTTGGAGTCAATGTTTGGGCGGGGATTCTTGGAAACCGAATTATCGGTCCGATTTTATTCCAAGGCACGCTGACTGGAGTTCGGTATTTGGGTTTCCTACGAAACCAAATCCAGGAAGCACTGGATAACCTGCCTTTACGGTTGTTAGCCCAAATGTTTTTTCAACAAGACGGTGCTCCGCCCCATAATTCTAGAGACGTCACGCAGCATTTGTTGGAAAGTTTTGGAGAGAATGTCATCTCTACTCATGGGCCAGTGCGTTGGCCAGCACGATCCCCAGATCTCACTCCTCTTGACTTTTATCTGTGGGGTCACATCAAGGGTATTGTTTATGCTACACCAGTTTTCAATCTTGCTGAATTGGAAGAACGCATTTTAAATGCATTTAACGCCGTCACTCCAGAAATGTTGGAAGGAGTAGCAGAAAACAATATCAGAAGAGTCAGGGAATGTCTTGCTCAAAATGGTGGTCACTTCGAACAATTGCTGTAAACGGTTTATGCCAACACAAAACGGTTCTTTTCAGAGCCACAGAATATTTTTTAAAAAGAATTTACAATCCAAAGGTTGCTATTTTTTCTAGGAATTATTTTATGATGATTGCATACCTTAGATTTTTTATTTTTTTTACTGTGATGTTATTTCTCGGCCGATTTTCAAAAATTTGGTGTCAAAAATTGGAAAAAAATCGTCTTCACTCCTGTCTGATGTACCCGGCATGTTTACATTTGAAAAAATTGAGTAAATTTGATAAAAGTGATTTAGGAAACTTTAAAGAGGTATAACTTAATTCACGTGCTAAAAAATTGCGGTTTCTAATTTTTCTAGGCATAACTAGAAGGTTCTTAATGAGTTTTGACCATAGGCGGCGTTTAATTTTTTTCCTAAAATTAATTTAAAAAATTTTTTTTTGCGAAAAATTTTTCAAAAATAGTCAAATCGTGTGTAAAATGATCCGCTGATTCCGAAAATGTCAAAAAATACCGGGTGTCCCATTTAAAAATCCAAAATTTGGGTCACTTCCGGTTTAACCGGAAGTGACACAAAATCATTTTTATCCCATTAAACTCAAAAGGTCGTCTTTAGTAAACGCTCCAAATTTCAAATTTTTATCTTCAATAGGAAAAAAGATATTGACTGTACCCACTTTCCTGTGTCACCTTAAACCAAAGTCACGTAATAAATTCAATGAAAAATATGTCCACCGAAATTGTGAAAATCGAAAAATTGGAGTATCGAGCTATCATCAAGTACCTGTATTTAAAAGGGTTAAGAGGTAAGTTAGATTTACGAAGATATGCTTAATACCCTTGGTGATCAATGTCCTTCGTATGCGACCGTCAAAAATTGGAATACAAGTTTATAAAGAGGTACCTTTTTTATTGAAGATGAAAACGTTTACGTTTATTCTAAATCTCTTTTCAAGCAAAATATCAATACTTGAAAAGTTTATTATTATCTATTGAAGGCATAAATTATTTTGCATTTAATAGTTTATAAAAAATCACATACCATCGCTATCGAAAGCAAAAATCAAATTTTTGTATTTATTTTGTGATGATGTAGCGTGTGACAAACAAAATTTAATCGAGAATACTTTTAGCATGGGTCGACACAATGATATAGATTGCTTTTATTTATGTCAATCATATAGCCGCATTCCAAAACAATTAATCAGAATAACGTTAACTTCATTAATATTATTTAAGCAAGATACATTAAATTTACGTCATATTTATGATGATTTCAAATTGAAAATCTGAATCTACCAAAAAATTAATATACGAAGATGTATTGATATCTAGTTAGCCTAGACCAGTTCCTTGCATAAACAAAATATTGCGTTACCATAGCAACGAACAATAACTTATTAGAAGTGTCAGTGTAAAGTTTGACGTCAAAAAGTAAACCAGAGTCACGCAATAAATTAAATAAAAAAAGATGTCCACCGAAATTGTGAAAATCGAAAATTGAGTATCGAGCCATCATCAAGTACCTGTATTTAAAAGGGTTAAGAGGTAAGCAGATTTACGAAGATATGCTTAATACCCTTGGTGATCAATGTCCTTCGTATGCGACCGTCAAAAATTGGAATGCAAGCTTCAAAAGAGGTAAATTTTCCATTGAAGATGATGACCGATCGGGAAAGCCAGTTTCTGTGTCAGTCCCCGAAAATATCGATGCAGTTCATGACATGATTTTATCAGACCGTCGAATTGGGCTAAAACGGATATCTGAAGCACTGAATATTTCATACGAACGCGTTCATCATATGGTTCACGTCAATTTGGACATGAGAAAATTGCTGCAAAATGGATCCCCAAATGTTTGAATGTTGACCAAAAGCGTGCAAGGGTAGAAGCATCGCGTTCTATCTGTGCTCGATTTGAAAACGATGTAGACTTCTTAAACCGAATTGTTACTATGGATGAGACTTGGGTACATTTCTACGATCCAGAAACAAAGCAACAATCGATGGAATGGCGACACTCTGGTTCTCCAAGACCTAAGAAGTTTCGTGTCCAAAATCTGCTGGAAAAGTTCTTGCTTCAGTTTTTGGGATTGCCATGGAGTAATCATGATTGATTTTTGGATAAGGGTAGAACAATAACTGGAGATTACTATTCGACATTACTGACCACTCTACGGGAAAATATTAAAGAGAAAAAACGCGGAAAGCTATCCAAAGGTGTTTTGTTTTGCAGGACAACGCCCCTGCACACAAATCTCATGTTGCCATGCAAAAATTCGTGATTTAGGGTTTGAATTACTAGAACACCCCCTTATTCACACGATTTGGCTCCGTCCGACTATCACCTCTTTCCTAAACTGAAAAAGTTTAAAAGGTCGTACATTTTCTTCCAACAAGGAGGTAATAGAAGCTGTGGAGGTCTGGTTTGCAGAGCAAGAAGAAAATTTTTTTGAAAGGTCTAGAGACGTTGCAGGTTCGCTGTAATAAATGTATCCAATTAAGAGAAGAATATGTTGAGTAATAAAATATTTTGACATTGAAATTTTGTTTGGTTCTATAGTAGGCTAAGAATTTTTCAATATATCCTCGTACTAAGCGTACGTCTAGTTTCTTACGCGATGAATTCAAACGATAATTTGTCAAATGAAGTTGAACTAACTAAAAGTTTAATAAATGAGAGAAGAAGCAAAACGAAAGTTGGAATTACTAAAACAGAATGAAGTTACACAGGAAAAGACGTTTTTTCCTATTACAAAACGTTGGAAACAATCCCTGATCAATTACAAGCAAATAAAAAGACGAAACAAATTAAAATCACAAAGGAAACATTCTATGTTTGTATCAACACCAATTCATACTATTAACAAAAATGTTAATGTTTTCAACGCAAAATTTTCAAATCTTAGAAAAAAATTGAAGCATTAAAAATGATAACATAGATGAAGCAGAAGATCAAAATGTTATCGCAATTATGTTTCTTCTAGTAACAGTTTGTTTCTTTGTGTCCTGAGTCGCCACTATTTAGGACGAATGACTTCAACTGTGGTAGGTTTTTTCGTCTCGAAGCATCTCCTTATCTCTACATCGTAACCCCTTAGCGACCGAAGTTATCGGGTGGTGCTTCGAAACGACTACAAAATTGTATTAATATAAGTTATTCAATTAAAACAAACTGTACGTAACATTTTTAGTTACAGAAATGATCCTATCTAGTATAAGTTAGCAAACGCTTATATAGACAAAACTCACAGATTTATTCTATTTACAATAAGGAGGTTAAAATAATTAATGTTCTAAATAATTTAGATCAATTGGACATATCTTAAAATATCAAATTTTAATTATACAGTGTCATCCCCAAAGTCCGCACCAAATAGGAAACTTCTTTATTTAGGGTTTTTCGATAAAAGTTCTGTATAAAAGTTTGTGCATCCTCCAAAGCTAAAAATGCACCAACACATTGTGGCGAAACACGCGTAATATACGAGGTGCATTCGAAAATTTGATTTTGAGTCAAGAGTAAAGTGACCTTATTTCAGTAAATATCAAAAAAATTTATTTAAAAATTGTCCTTATTAAAAAACATCAAGATTTAAAGTCATGGCCATTTAGGACAAATTTAAATTTTTTCAATTTCCAATAAGAAGAATCGAACTGTGCCTGTTGCGGGATGGACATCATACTGAGATGTAATTTAATTTTGATGTTTAGTGCCTCAGTATTATAGAAAATAATATTCTTCTTAAGATACTGACTTGTTTTGAGCAATTTTTGGTGTCAACAAAAAAATCAAAAACTTTGTACCAAAAAATGTTGAAGTTTTTTCTAATAAAAAAAATTGACCATAATTAGCACAATAATTGGGCAATTTGTAAATTACAAGCTTTTTAAATAAACTGTTGTATACAGGATGTCGTTAAATTATCATTTAAAGCAAATCTTTTTCTTATAGCCACCATTTTAAAAAAAATTAGAAAAATTCAAGTTTCTTTCAGATGGCCATGACTTCAAATATTGATGTAGTTTTTAATGGTGAAAACTTTTCAAATAAATTTTTGATATTTACAGAAATAAGAGCGCTTTTACTCTTGACTCAAAAATCACTTTTCGAATACATTCCCGTCAATCGCCAGAAAGTTTTAGGGAATGCACAAACTTTACAAAGAATATCTTTTATTGAAAACCCATAATGAATAAGTTTCCCATTTGGTGCGGACTTTGGGGATGACGCTGTATATAGTTTCCCTACAATCGTTTCATTAAAACTCCTAAAAATATTAAACCGTATCAATAATAAAAACATATTACCAATCATTTCAGGGTATCAGAAATACGAAACACAAACCATTTTAGAAAAATCGGTATTAGCATTTGTAATGTATCAAAATTAAACGCTGGGGAAAAAGGGAAACGTGACAACAGCGGAAAAAAGACCGCGATAGCGTTAAGATGATATAATAATGATGGCGTCTTGCATTTTAGCAGACAGCATTATATATAAACCGCTCTGTATGTTCCGTTTATTCTGTTTGTGTAAAATTTATTTTCTTTTCATTAAAGTCGTGTGTGAATGTTAATTATTAATGTACACCCGAAACCTCTACGCTACACAATAAATGGCGCCCAACGTGGAACCGTTTTACCTCAATTAAGAAGATTGTGCAAATGGTGGAACCCAATGTAGCGTAGAAACAAACTAATTCGATCTGTAAGTACAATTTTAATTAACAAAAGTGCGTGTAATCCAATTGTTTGCTAACGCGATTCGGTCGTGCAATTTTACAAACACCTGTTGCGTATCTATATTGAGGTCAAGGACTTTTGTTACGAACCAAACAAAGGAACCTTCACTCTGCGTGCTATACAAAGAACTTTGATAAAATTCGTAGCATTCTTGCGCTTTTATCGTGATTTATTATCGATCAGCGTACTCCGTTGTCTATCTTAGTGCTGCATCTACGTAAATTAAACCGCTCCAGCTCACATCAGGACGCAGTGGCGTAACACACAGTGCATATACGGGTACACGATCTGAAAATATTTTTTTCTTTCGAACATTTTGTTTTATGTCGCACAATTTAAGGAATCGCTATACGATTCGCCCTCTATTAAATATTCGCCTTCAGCTGGTACCAACGCTGCATCCTATTTGCAAAACTCAAAGCAAAACATGGAAGGTACCATAACGTTAACTAATGAGCAATTTCAAACGCTCATTGCGAATGTTGCCGCGTCCAATAGAAGTGCTACACCGCCCACTACGACTGTGCACCCGAATTCTGGAAATTTCTCCAAATGTTCATCTAGATTTTCTGGCCATAAGGCAGACGATTGTGATGCGTTTATAGACGCTATCTCGGTGTACAAAGAATGCTTAAACATTTCGGACGACAATGCAATAAAAGGATTGTCAATGTTACTGGATGGTCAAGCTGCTACGTGGTGGCATGGTATAAAAATAATACCGCGACTTGGGAGGATGCTCTGAAGTCCCTACGACATGCTTTTGGATGTAATAAACCGCCTCACCAAATTTTTCGGGAACTGTTCACAAAGAACAAGGCGATAGAGAGCCAACTGATGTATTTATTTCAATGCACGCTCGTTGTTATCGCGCCTACCTGCCCGTCCTGAACTACATGAAACTCACAAACTAAACATGGTTTATGGTCTTCTTAGTCGCAAGATAAGAGAACGCTTACCGAGAGACCAAGTTTCTGACTTTTCCGAACTTATTGATAAAGCCCGAGCAATTGAAGACAATTTTGTGGACAAACAAGACATTGTTTGTAGCTCAAGACAAAATGTGTTACCTACAGGTGCTAAGCCACTTAAGCTCAGACCTAAGTGCGATTATTGTCGTAATTTCGGCCATGTCCAGACGGGTTGCAGAAAATATGCTGCGTCGCTTGCACGTTCACAAGCACTTACAGAAAATACTTCTGCCACCGCCACCAATAAACTTGTTTGTTTTGGTTGTGGAAAACCTGGATACGTAAAGTCGCAGTGCCCTCAATGCCAACTGAAGACTAGTTTCGTTAGATCCCCACCTTCCACGAGCTCAATGTCATCCGTTGATGTGTTATCAGCTACAGTTAATGCAGACGCAAAACGTCCTATGTTTAAAATTAGAATTTACGACCTTGTAGGGTTAGCCTGCGTAGATACGGGTGCGAAGTGCAGCATAGCAGGACACAAATTGTATACTTATTTGGATGATAACCATTTTCCGTTTACGTCAGATACGGTAGAAATGACGCTAGCCGATGGTTACCCTAGAGAAGTCGACGTCAAGAATTTCCAATGCGAAGTTAACTTAGAGGAAGATACATCAAGGTAACTTTCATGGCCATACCAGATCACATGGAAAGTAAAACGCTGTTAGGTATCGACTTTCTTACTGAAGCTTCTGTAGTACTGAATATACCGAAAATGCAATGGTGGTTTGAAGATGAACCTCACACTAAACACGCTTTTCATCACGTTCCGAGCATGGCAACGAATACGACTACAGACACCGCTACGGTCGACATAAACGTTTCACTTCGCGAGAACGAAGCTGCCTCGCTGAATGCTGTAGAAAAAGAACAACTCGAAAGTTTGTTGAACGATCAGAAAGTTGTCTTCGAGGCCATACAAGAACCTACTACTTACGCCGAACATTCCATTCGTCTTACGGACGACACCCCATATATGTGCCACCTTACCGACTAAGTGCTGAAAAACTCGACTATTAAAAGCAGAAATAGACAGACTACTCGATGCAAACATTATTGAAGAATGTGACTCAGCTTATGCTGCCCCAGTGGTGCTAGTACCCAAGAGAGAACCTGGGAAAATAAGAATGTGCGTCGATTACCGCCGACTGAACGCGATCACGGTACCTGATCGATATCCATTGCCACGAATCGACGACCTCTTGCACAACGCAAAACGAACATTGTACATGTCGACGATTGACCTTCAGTCTGGATATCACCAAGTGCCTGTTAAACTTGAAGATCGTGACAAAACAGGATTTGTAACTCCTTTCGGTATTTACCGCTTTCGCCGCTTACCTTTCGGTTTGCGAAACGCCCCTGCCACGTTTCAAAGGATGATAGACAGGTTTCGCGCTGGATTACCTGGTGTGACAATACTAGCTTACATCGATGACCTAATCGTGTTATCGCGCTCGTTTGATGAACACCTAATCGATTTAAAAAGGGTGTTTGAAAGGCTTACCTTATTTCGATTGAGTGCGGGTCGTCCGAAGTGTACGTTCGCGAGTGACTCGGTTCGTTATCTAGGACATTTAATCACCCCCTCTGGTATACAAGCCGACCCAGAGAAGACCCACGCGATGGTAAATTTGCCACGGCCAACCAACGTCAAGCACGTTGTATCGTTCTTACAGACGTGCAGCTGGTTTCGTCGCTTTATTGAACATTTTGCCGATGTTGCAAGACCACTAAGCCTGCTAACCCGCAAGAAAGCAGTATTTAAATGGGGCGAGGTGGAGGAAGCCGCTTTCGTGAAACTAAAACGCTTGTTATCGTCGTCACCGATCCTGAGACAAGCTGATGCAGCCTTGCCATATATCATCAAATGTGATGCCAGCGCTTATGCCATTGGAGCATGTTTACTCAGGGGAGGGACCTGATGAAAGGCCGGTCGAGTACGCCAGTCGCCTCCTCACGCCTGCCGAAATCAATTACTCGTGCACTGAGCGTGAAGCGTTGAGTTTGGTGTATTCTGTCACAAAGTTTCGTGGTTATATAGAAGGATCCCCAGTTGTAATCCAGAGCGATCATCAACCCCTCAAGTGGCTGATGTCACTGCGTTCCCCAAGTGGCCGCTTGGCTCGGTGGGCCCTTACTCTGCAGAGTTACGATCTGAAAATAGAATATATACCGGGAAGGACTAATGTCGTCGCCGATTGCCTTTCGCGACCTCCTTTGCCCGCTGACTCGGAGTCATTGGTACCAGTCAATTCGGTATCAGTGCTCCTGCCACAAGAATCCGGACAGAGAATTCGAGATGAACAATTAAATGATCCTGATGTTAAGAAGATTATTGACACTTTCGAGTCGGAAGACCCGAATGCTATTGATTACACAAGATGGACCGATCGTGGCTATGTTATGTCATCCGGTGTGCTATACCGCTACACACCTGATGTGGATGCAGACTGTGCCCAACTGGTCGTGCCAAAGTCCAAAATAAAAGAAGTCTTACGCGAACACCATGACTTACCTATAAGTGGACATTACGGTGTAGATAAAACGGTGCACCGAATTTCCGCCAACTTTTACTGGCCAACCCTACGTCGGGATGTTATCCAATACGTTCGAAACTGTCTAGCTTGTCAGCGTTATAAACCCCTAAACATGAAGCCAGCAGGATTGTTACAGACCCCTGTCATGGGTCAGCGTTTCGAATCGCTTGCTATTGATTTGTTCGGACCGCTCCCTGAAGCCCCGACTGGTGAAAAATGGGTTTTCGCGATCGAAGATACTGCCACAAGGTGGATGGAGTTGTTTGCTTTAACCAGTGCCACAGCCGAGGCTTGCGCAAAATGTCTTATCGATGAGGTAGTGTTAAGGTATGGTACGCCGCGTCGAGTCATTAGTGACAATGGACCACAATTCGTGGGAGACGTGATGCAAAAAGTAGCCCACTGCTTAGGATTCAAACAGAGCTTAATCCCGGTTTATCATCCGTCCGCGAACCCCGAAGAGCGACGCAACCGAGATCTCAAAACCCAACTGTCCATTATATCACGCGAGGATCACACTCAATGGAAGGAAGCCCTATCTTCAGTGAGGTTCGCCATGAATACTAGTAAGAACGCTAGTACTGGATATTCGCCAGCATATCTTACATTTGGGCGAGAATTGCGGACACCTATGAAGTACACCACGACTTACGTGCGATTATTGACAACGTGAATTTTGTGCCAGAAATCACGTGCCACCTAAGAACATGGACCAAGTCCTAACGCTAGAAACCCACGAATAAAACAAGTTCATCCAAGAAGAATGCCGACAAAGGAAGACGACATGTTCCGTCATACCACCCGGAGACCGCGTCCTTGTCGACGTACACGTGTTGAGTAAAACCCACAAGTCGTTCACATCCACTGCTCCAAGACGCGATGGACCCTATGTCATCGTCCAACAGAAGTCCCCAACATCTTATCAAGTGGCCCACGTCCATGAGCCTGATGTACCACTTGGAACGTATCACGTTTCGGCCCTCAAGCCGTATCCCTCAGAAACTACCGAGGTGCCCATTCACCCTATACGCAAACGTGGAAGACCCAAGAAATTCACCGTGATAAGCGCCGATCACGATTCCCATGTTCCAGTTGGTAATGAGATACCTGCCAGCTCATTGCCTGCCAACAGCGATGCCGAGGTGATGCCAACCAGTTCGTTACCGAAAGCCCCAGATGAGTCAATGCCTCCACGTCGAAGTCACCGACTACAGGAGATCAGCCCAAGCCGCCGATTGCCTCGCCGTTATCAGACCAACATCGATTTTATTGGTTTCTCCCGGGACGGATACCGAAAACCAAAGGGGAGAGTGTAATGTATCAAAATTAAACGCTGGGGAAAAAGGGAAACGTGACAACAGCGGAAAAAGACCGCGATAGCGTTAAGATATAAATAATGATGGCGTCTTGCATTTTAGCAGACAGCATTATATATAAACAGCTCTGTATGTTCCGTTTATTCTGTTTGTGTAAAATTTATTTTCTTTTCATTAAAGTCGTGTGTGAATGTTAATTATTAATGTACACCCGAAACTCTACGCTACAATCTTACCATGTGAACCAGGGAAATGGGTAATCTATACTGACTTCCAAAATTGCAACACCTAGAAGTTGTTGAACGATTTTAATGAAATTTTTAGGAAACGTCTATTTTTATTAAACAAAGTGATGATTAAAATTTAAAACAAAAGAACAAAAGCTTAAAAGTTTTTTCAATAATGAGTTGCTCCGCCACTATTTGTAATGCACTCATCTAGACGGCTTGGCATGCTATCAGTCAAGTGATCTATAGCTGCTTGTGGTATATCATCCCAAGCTTCTTGAATCTGTTGCTGAAGATCGTGTAAATTATCTGGAGAGTGCGGTAAATTACCCAGTCGCCTACCAATCATATCCCATACATGTTCAATTGGCGACAAATCAGGCGACCGAGCAGGCCATGGGAGGACGGCAATGTTAGATTTTTCCAAAACCGTGTTGTAGCTCTTACCGTATGAGGGCGCACATTATCCTGCTGGAAAATAGGATTTTGCAGTCCCTGAAGATTTGGAAGGCCAACTGGTTGTAGCACATTAGCAATGTAACCAGCTGCGTTAAGATTGCCGTCAATAAAACCAAAGGTGATCTGCTACCATAACATATTGCACCCCATATCATAACTCCTTGAGTGAGAGCTGTGTTACGTTCCACAAAAAATGTTGGATTTTTACGTTCTCCACGCATCTGTCTGACCCTCCTACGACTATCGTGGGCCCACAAGCAAAATAGAGACTTGTCTTTTGCTCCCAATTAACCCTTTCTTTGCTCCACTCTAGTCTGCGTAGACGGTGAAGTGGTGTAAGAGGAAGACATAAAAATGGACGATATGAACGCAACCAATAAGATCTTATCCGGCGATAAACATATGACATTGACATCCTAAGACCTGTATCTCTCATCGAATCATTTGCAATTGATCGAGTTGTTGAAAATCTATCTCTTGTGGCCAAAACTCTTAAGCGACGTTTTTCGCGATCTGTAGTCCTTCGAGGACGTCCAGATCCACGGCAACGATGTTGAACCCCTTCCTTGGACCATTTGGACCAACATCTCAATACCGATGAAACATTTCAGCATACACGACAAGCAATTTCTCTTAGAGAAAGTCTGGCCTCTCTCATACTAATAATACGGCCACGTTCAAAATCACTTAATTGGACAAAATGTTGATGTTGACGTACTCTCGGCATTGTTTTCAAGTTTAGAATAAAATTGTAATGAAACAACAACAATTTGCAAACTTGACAGTTACTAAATGGTCTAGTACTTCAAATTTATTGTTACTATGTGCTATGAAAACAACAGGCAAAAAACAAAAACTACTGGCTAGATTTTATTCAAATTTTAATCATCACTTTGTTTAATGAAAATATACGTTTCCTGAAAATTTCATTAAAATCGTTCGACAACTTCTAGGTGTTGCAATTTTTCTGAAAGTCAGTATATGATTGGCAAATTGATATTGATGCAGGACGTCTATGATCACCTAGAGGTAGTAAACCTAATAAATAAATTAAAATAGACATGTTAAGAAATGTAAGCATAACTCGTACGCTTTATTACCCTAATTCGGAGAAACACAGAAATCACGGAAATCGGGAGTTGGGGTCAATGGAAAATTAAAATAGGACAGAATCAATCGAGCCTGCGACAAAAGCTTCCGTATAATTACTTTTGTATTGTTTTCTTTTTAAATAAACATATGTATTGTTTTGGCTAAAATTTGTTCTTATAGAAATTGTCTAAAATCAAGGTAAAACTCAAAGAATACCTATTATCCGCATCAAATAATAATATCATCAGTCTCGCAGTGTAACTGCGTTTAGATGACCTCTGTTTGAAGTTACTTTTCTGATATTTTTACTTCGTAAATTTAAAATTTCAAATACTCCAGTAGGTGGTTTGTTGACCTAGTTTGCTTTAATACATTCAACAATAACATACGAGGTGATCTTATAGGGACGCCAAAGAGAAGCTCATCTTTTCTTCATCGATATTTATTTTCAAATACTGCAAATAATGGCTGGCACACATTATCAAAATATCGTAAGAAACATTTAAAAATTTAAACATTATACATTCGCCATGCAGATTTACATTCATACAACACAAGATCACCTAACTTACTATTCACGTATATTTACAATTTTGAATAAAATTCTTTTTAAACGTAACAAATTGTTAAATTATTCTTCTTAAAAAGAGTATCAACTCATTGTACCTTAATAATAGTTTTAAGACAATTTTTTGGTGTCAATTCTTCTTAATTTTGAAGTAGCACAAATATACGACATTCAAAGAAAGTAGTGTAAAGCTTTATGGATGTTTGCATTAACTATTTGTTATAAGATAAAATTGTGAGTTTAAGGTTTTAACCTGTAATTCTCATTTACTATATAATTGGGTCCGCTATAACTAGGACTCATTAACTCACTTACCATGAAGTTCATTTTAGTCACATTCATATTAATTTGCTGGGAAATTTCAAATATTTCTTCTAGAGTTGACGTTCTTAATCAATTACTGCATAATAAGTATGTTAATAATTATATTGATGTTGGTGCAGGAAAAGTGTGTAAATGCATGAATAGGCACGCGTGTAACGGAGAAATCAATTCAGTGTAAGTACTTTTACAGAACGTTATTAGTTAATAATACGTGTTTTATTGCAGAATTCAATGTCATCCTAGTTATATAATGGTATGTTGCGTTATTCCAACTAAATCAGACCTTAACGTTGTTTAAAATTTTTCTTATTTATTTGTTATAAAATTAAATTAAAAGCTTTATAGTTTTTGTACACTTTTCCTTTTTTGTAAAGTCAGACTGAGCCATTAAAGTTCATTTCAAAAACATAAACGAAAAAGTCGTCAATAGGATGAAACGGAATAATTTGAACTAAATTGATAGATTTGAAACAACTTTTTTCCTGTTGGTGTTCAGAAAAAGTACTTTTAAAACAAGTACAACTTGCCCTACCATCCAATTTATAATTTAAGGAGTTGTGGTTAGAGAGGGAAGGAGTAAAGTAATTTGGTGTTAAATTTTCTTGTGAAAACACCTCCCTAGTAAACAAATTTGACGTGGCCTCGTTTTTGTTAAAAATTGATTCGAAAATATCTGTGTTTGTATTTGCATCTTGTGGCGTGAAAATGGATGATAGATTCCGAGTTTTCGATTTTTCGACTTTTCTCAAAATATGCAGAAGCGCGTGTTCTGCAATTTCTTGTGTTATTCTTGAGCTTGTAAGCTATTATTTTTTAAAAACTTGCACGGTAAAAAACTTAATGAGGTTTTCGTATAATAGGGTATTTTTGTCCTTTTCAAACGCAGCTGCACAGTTATCTGCAGTAACAGTGTCAACAGAAAAAAACATATACCTTTGTCGATAGGTTTTTTTTTAAACAAATATTATTTTTGAACTCTTAGCCTAAGATTACTGATTTCCCGGTTATTCTCGATGCACGGAAAGTTCCATTTCCCGCACCGCGGTGTTTTTTAGTTTCCGAGAGGATTGGGAAATTTTTGATAGTTTGGTATTACTTGACAACGCAAAGCAAATTGTCTAGCAAAGGGCGGGACAGTGCTACCAACTCAAATTTCTTATAAACACAAAAACTAAGCAGCTGTGAATTTATTTATTTATGAATTATTGCTACAGTTACACGTTGTGGCAAATATACCTAATTTTTTCCAGAAGAATTTCCTAAGACTCCGCACTCTCTACGGTCGTATGGCAAACAAAGTGCTCATGCTGGAAATTAATCTTCCCGAACTCGTTAGGTAAATAACTATAGCTTTAGGGTGATGTATTATTTAAAATCGTTTGTGTACATTAAATGCTGCAACAACCATAATTATCTAAATTGACTATCAGGATAACTTTTAATCGAAACTGTCAGTTCCTTTTGCACATTCTATAATTTTGACAGGTTTAGTATCGCATCTTCTGTATGAACACGAGTTATGAGATCACTTTCATGTGAAATTGGTATCGATAGTGTAGTGGGTTCCTTTATCAAAAAAATACTTTAGCACAAGGAAAAGTTTAGAGGAAGAAACAATCATTATTGGTCTGGGACCTCAAATGATTAAGTAATATAACAATCTCTTTATTGCCTCTATTTCCATTGTTATCATAAACATTTAGAAGGTAAAAGAATTTTAAGAACTATGTCAGCTGCTACAGACCAATATAACTAATGGAAGATCCAAACATGCGGAAAAACATCTTGAGCAACAAAATATAAAAACTATATGAATCTACTTTTGATAATTGGGGATGTAGATGTATCCATTTTGCATTATGTGTCGCGTCTTGAACCCTTTTTCAACTATTTCAAATTAAAATATTCTGATATAGCTGAATAAATAATTTGAAATACCTTTATTCTGTTGGATAATACTAGAAACTTAACGGTAACAATGCTTGAAAATTATTGAAAAGGTAGACATTTTAGAAGATTATAACATATTTTGTGTTGTGTTTTAATTATTTCAAAACGTATTTCTAATATTTTTAGGAAAGTAATACATTCTGATTTTTACAACATTTAATAAAATAGTAACTGCACAAAGAAAGTTTAAATTCGATATACCCGTAAAATTCATGCTTTGTTCACAATGTATAAGATTTTATTAAAGTTAACTATTTGGCTCTAGGATTTTTCTTGAAAATTTACAAAACCATGATAAGACCACTATTGAGTATAGAGCAGAGTGTCATACAGATATGATAAACCTTGGAAATGATAGTTGGAAAAACAAGAAGGGATAGAATTCGAAATCAAGACGTCAATATGATATTATAGATATAACCAAATTTGTAAAAACCCGTAGAAAAGAGTAGATGTACAAAGAACACACCAAAATCAAATAATAGAAAGAAACGGAAGGTCACTAACTAAACGGCAACAAGGGCTACCACCAAAAAGGTGGATTGCAAGTTGCAAATCCTCGTCGAGAAAAACTCCATAAAGCTTGAAAAAATACAAGGAAAACCTAAATAAAAGCCAAGAAGATTTTACTCGGAACAAGTGCCAGTAATTTCAATTTAAATCCTAACGTTTTTGCCACGAATCTACTTACACTGAATTTACGTCTATATTTGTAGCAGTACTTAATTCTTATTACAATTAAAATTGAAGCTTGCTTTGTGTATGTCTGTTTTTAATACACCAGATGGAGGCCAATATTTTATTGATCCCTGTTTGCATAGATGATTTCTATTTTACTGTGTTTAAAAGAAAATAATATAATTTTTATCAAGAAATATATTTCTGACGATATAATGGGATAAATATAAAATTTATTTGTATTTATAAATAATTTTCATCTCAAAATTTTTTCTTTCAAAATTGACAATCTGTGTTTTTTCCGAAATAGTACAAAAAATCGGCAGTAAAGAAAATAAAATTGGCACTAAAGTAATTCATTATACGACGAGATGTGTAAAATGTAAAATTTTTAGAATCTCGCATGCGCGGTGGAAACATTTGAGGTGAAAAGAACACAGCTGATTACATTTACATGGCTTGATAAGACATAGTCGCTAACATCGGTCCCTAAGACCGTTAAATAATTTTTGCTTCTCAGTAGTGTATCTTCGTTTTAGAACGATTTTAATAAAAGATTTGTTTACTGAATACACACGTTTATTAAAAAATCTATTGCAATTGAAAAAAAACAATGTCCAACAAAAATCATATGTTAAAGTAGCAAATGACCAAAATCATAGTAAAGGTAATGAAAAGAACATTATAATAAATGAAACAAAGTAAAATTATTTTTAAACAATATTTTAAACTAACTACGATAATAATAAGGTAATAAAAATATTTACTCTTGAGGCATGCTACATTCTCTGCATATGGAGGTTATGTGTTCCAAACACATATATCTACGGCAACGGTAGCAACTATATTTTGTCTTTCTGTTTTTTTTGCTGGAACAGTAGCTGCATCTACCATAAATACTGCCTAATGGTTCATGGGATTTTTCCGGGATACTTAACATTTCCGACAATCTAGAGCGAATTGTTCTAGGTACATTTTCTTGTACTGCTCGGCGTCTTATATGGTCATTTACCAAATCAAATCCTAGATTTTCTTGAAAAGCCTTTCTACTTACGTTACTTCCAGTTATATTATTATTTGATTTAAAAATAATGTATGCATTTATACCTGCTACATTCAGTGTGCAATAAAATAAAACCATTGGCCAGCGACAAGTAGCTCTGGCGCAATTGTATGATTCGGACAGTTTGTCCACAACGTCAACTCCACCTTTAGTGCTGTTATAATCACAAATAATTTCAGGTTTTCCAGTAGATTGGTCTATGGTATCAGAAAAATGCATTGTCGATAATAGTAAAACATTTTTGTTCTTCCTCGGAATGTAAGAAACTAGAGTAGCGTGGTCTTGAAAAGCAAACATGCTGGTATGCTCTGGACGTTGAACGTTTACTAGTGTAGGTGGGATGTGTTTTTTATTTTTCTCAGTGTTCCAATTATAGTTAATTTATGGTCCTTCAACAGCGTCTCTGCCAATTCCATTGAAGTAAAGAAATTGTCTATGGTTACATTTCGTTTAGTTCCTAAAATTGGTCGACACAATCGAGGCACTAATGCGATATTTGATGTATCAAGGTAGTAGGGACCTTTAGGTTGTTGTCCCAAGTACACTTCCATTGAACTTGTATAGTACATTTTAGCGTCAACCAATGCGTACACTTTTACACCATATTTTCGGGGTTTATTTGGCATGTACACTCTAAAACTACACCTGCCCCGGAATCCTTGTAGCATCTCATCTACCGTTGTAAATGAAGATAATGAATAATGTTTAGGTAAATTTGCCGTAAAACTGTCAAAGTATTCGCGAATAGGTGCCATCTTGTCAAACTGAGCACGCTCTTTTCGTAGTTTTGTCGTCAAAACGTATGTTTCGCAAAGAAATCTAAATCTCTCCAAGGACATAGTTAACCGATAAATCTCCATTGACAGTCCATTTGTTCTAAACAAATCGGTTGCATTTTGGCGATTACTTTTGTCACACCAGATATGTAGAGAAGACCTATTAACGCTTTTATTTCGATTACATCCGTTGCTTTGGCGGTTCTGTACGATGAGTCGTATGACATCAAATGTATGTACTTATTTGTACACTCTACGGTTCTCTCCAACATGTCCTCTGTGATAAATAAACTCAAATATTTAACGGATTCTTTTTTCACGTGCAATCCCTTGACACCAGGTAGTTGTGTTACAATATTTTGATAACGTGTTCGAATAGCTGATTGATTGATACCATGTTTTCGCCATTTAGTAATACCGTCTTTTCCATAAAAACATGGGAATGTATTGGAAGTGCTTTCCGGTGCAATGGCTACAACGTTTTCATTCTCATTATCAAAATCTTGCTCAGAGCTTGTATCAGTGTCGATAATTTCCATCTCACCATCTGTTAGACTATCGCAATCATCAATTGTCTCCCCAACATCCGGTTCATTCTCTAATTCTTTCCACATCCGCATTAACCTTTCTTGTTCTTTCTCATAATTTCCTAAAGCCATCTCCAATATTGGTTAACTAGTATTGCAATTCAAACATTAATAGTCACTTATATTTTATTCCGCAAATACTAACATCGGTCACAGACATCAATTGAGCAATAAAATTTATTATATGTTAACTATACTTTAGAGCTTTAAACAGTGAACTACTGAGCATGATTTAGAAGGTACCGAAAGTCGCAACACCCCCACTTTTATTGTTTAAAAGTCATCGGCAATTTTCGGATGGATCGGTCTCTTAGACCGCATGTTAGTAACGGAGGGTTAAAGAACGTTATAAAATTGTTAGATTTTTTGGAAAATATAATATACCTCGGCATCCAGTGTTTTTCATGACTAACGTGTTTTATTTTACCTCGGCTATCGCCTCTGCAACTAAATCACATTCGTCATAAAAATCAAACTTTAGTGCCTTGATACATAAATAACTATTTTATCATTTAATTAAAACCATAATGATCTTAATTTTTATCCCATCTATTGAAATTTGTATATTGCATTATTCCCTTTCCAAAATTTTATAAAATTCAAAATTAATTTATTTTATTCTTCCTTTCATTCAACATATTATAATATTTTTTAATTGTACACATTTTCTGTACCAATTTTCTCTATTGCATTTCGATTTCCTTATTTAAATTTACTATTTATCATTTCCTCATATTTTCTGGATTTTATCTTTAATTTTTCTTTTACATAATCTTTGGTCTTAATTTGTATTTATTGCGTCTCGATTCCATATTTTATCTTGCACATCATCCGGTTGTATATTATTTACTTCCCTTATTTTACTTTTTTCTTTAATTTTTAAAACATTGGTATTATTAGGTTTTGTATTTCCATCTTTTCAGTCAACGTAATAACATACACTTTTATATTTCTATCATTGTTATCAGTTTTCTTTTGACATTCATGTAACATGCTTTTTTGAAATTTTCCTGTACTTCTACCGGTTTCCAATTTTTCTAATTCATATGTTGTAGCTCCATATATTTTTCTGACTCTTGTAACGGTTGTAGTTCACAAATAATGAAAATAAAAAGAAATTGACGGCTCTAGCCATACAACCTAGAAAAAAAAGAACAATAATAGTTGGCTCAAAATAGCGCACTAAAGTCGTGGAAGATCCCGTATTTGTAAGAGTTAACACAGCTGTGTCCGGCTTAGTCGGTGAGTTGGGGAGCTTCTTGAGAGAACTGAAAGAAATAAACTGCTGCGAAACGAGGTGCCACATGCTGGGCAACAGAGAGAAATAAAATCGACCAACAGGAATTCAATAGGTTTTACTTAAGGTCTACTACGCTACAACAAACACAAATCAGAGAGACAAAAAGACATGTAAATATAGCAAACACAACTTAAAATATTGGAAAAATCTGGGAAAAGTAAGATTCTGTCGCATGAAACTTCCGTGAATTAGCAACAACAAAATAATTTGAGTTTGCAATCAAATATGTCTAAATTCAGTTAAGTTTTTGTTTGTTACACCCCAAATTAAAGTTAGCGTACCAATTTAAGATTGGTAATTAAAGAAACTCGACGTACACACGTTACTTACACACGGAGACTTAAAAACTAGAATTAAACTCGGATTAATACGTTACGTAGCTCCCGCTAACCCAAAAGGCCTTTTGTTTTAGCTTCACCCACTTTATTGAAAGCGCCACAGCTCTGATGGAGCTAGTGAAACAAAACCAAACGTCGATGAGTGGAGTCTACGCCGAATAACAATTTGCTTATACACTAGGGATTCAAACCGTTTAATGTCACATGTACGTGAGCTCCAAACGCATGCAGAAATGAATAGGTTCCTTAAACAATAAACTTAGCTGTATACTGATGCATGTAGTTTTGATAAGGAAAGTTCTTGCTAACGACAGCAATTGACAGTTATTAGAAGATCGGTAGCCATAGGATTTCTCTGAGAAGGACGAGACGACAAAGCTCGGAAAGCAAGTAGCTTCCTTCGAAATAGCAGGAACGCAGCGTGAGCGACCCTCGACCGGCGGAGTATAATCGGCCGTTGCAGCTTCGAGGTCGGCGACACCGTGGTAGTCGGCACGTTTTTATAGCGAAGGATTCCCAAATGCTTGTTCCAGCGCCCCTAAGAATTATCCAGACAGTAATATACGAGTAGAATATAAAGTCCAAACACGTGCTGATACATACTTACGGCAAAATCGGTCGGATTTATATTTCCACACTAATTTAACTTGGAATTATTGAAGCCACATTGATATTTTACGAGTAATTTTAGCTTCGTGAAGCACCGACAACTGCTCAATAGGAAGAGAAACTCACAAGATGTCCGCCCGTCATCTCAATTAATATTGTGAATAAATCAATCCACCAATGAGAAAAATCATAGCGTGCGCGGTAAATTTGATTTTCTGTTATATCTTTGCCACTTTTTTTGAATTTACGTGTTATCTTATTTTTATTTGCCTGTATTTGTAAAAAACATCTTCCTACTTCCTCATCAATTTTAGTTCCATTGATTTATCTGTTCTCCCATATTTCTTGTTTAAATTCTTCCATTGTCTCTTTACTTTCTTTACGTAAATTTTTTAGCTTGTTTTCATTAAGTAAAAATGTTTCATCCATTCTTTCACTTGTTCTCTTTGAGTTTTCATTCAATTCTTTTCCATATACAATAATATTTTCATTATTTCACTCATTTCTTCTTTCTTGTTCTCTAGTAATATATTTAGTTCTTGTTGTCATAGTTTGCCCTTCTTCTATTTTATTCTATTCTCCTACACTTACTTTTAACGTTTTTAATAAATTGTTGGGTTTCTTTATTTTTCGTTTGTAATAGAATTAACCTGTTTCTAAAATCTTGCTTATGTTGAAATAAAGGTTGTAAAGAAATAGTGCAGAAATTAACTATTGTGGTACAAGTACATAATTCAAATGCATTTAATTTATGTATTTCCGTGTAGTATAAAGTATTTGTGACAGTCAAATTACAAGAATCTAGTACAAATATATTGATAAAATATTGATAAACAATAACTACATAAATACTAAATATTTTTGAAACGGTTAAATTTAGGTATAGAAAATGCCAATACCAAACAAATTTGCATATATGGTAAAAATGCAAAGAACATCATAAAATACAGAGTGTTTTGTTTGGAATAAACAACTTAGAAATAATTTCAATTAGGCATGTTGGTTTCTCAGTTTAGAACACCCTATATGAGTTACTGATTAAGTTAACGTCAATGATTAATTGGCAAGGCCTGGTTGTCTACTGATTACAGTTTGTTACGTTATAGATACAACGCATTTGGTGTATCCAGAATATAGGTTTATGCGGCTATCTTTCCTCCGTGTGCCGACAGATGGCCACATTAGTACTTCCTCTTAATACTCGATTTATTAACCCGCCATTTTACGTACTGTGGTTACCGTATCAACATCGTTTCTCGCCGACATTGGTGTAATTAGACTTGCCTGTATTCAATTATTTTGTGGGGATGTCACTGACTTTTTAATTGTTTTTGATTGGCAGCCCTACAATTTCGAGGCGAAGTTCTTAGACAAAATTTATAGATGCAATTTGTAGACGATTCTTCCCAAAATGTTTGGCGTCAATGAGTACTAATTGCAGTTAATGATGGTTCTATCCCGTCAATATTGGGTTATACGCTATAAACAGATGTTGATGTATAATTTGACTGTGATAATTACTATAGTATATACGGGCTGTGTTATCTCGTACGAAAAATGCATTATTTTCTTTTTAAATATAGTTACCGTATTTACAGTTACAGCTGTTTTAATTATTGGATTTTTATTTTGCTTGTCGGTTTCTTGTTTTACCTGCAGCGCTAGTGAACGAAAATTAATCGTCACCTTACTAATCAATTAAACAAGGGGTCCTCATATTTATTGTTTCTCTTTCTCTTAATCTACGACGCTTTGACAAAGTTAGTTAGCCGGTTGAATACGAAATTGATCACTTGTAATTGATTTATTGAACTTCAACCAACCTCAGAGCAAATTTAGAGTTGTTAAAAATACTACTTTCTATTTAAAATAAACAAGATAGACTTTACATCCGGTATAATTGGAAGCGCCTCATTCATGATATTATTCTATTTGAACGTAACGTTCTCGGAAACCACTACTGATGTAATTTCAAAACTCTAAAAAAATTCTGTCTAATATAACTTCTAATCAAAACTCTTTGTGGCACTAGGTCTTTGGTCTTTGACTAATTTATTTTAAAAGTTTGTGATCAATACGGTTTTAATTAAAAAAACCTTGGAAAAGCTCGAGCTCATCTATGCGAAATGTAGACAAAATTTAAGCATGTAAAACAGTTATTATATATTACTCCACCTACAAAGACTCTTGAAAAGATAAATAAGAGTTTAGAAATGCTTTAAACTCACTGTTATCAGGGAGAACATAAATATTAAGCACTAAAATGAAAAATTCTGTAAGTGCTCTAGTTTTTTATCTATTGATAAGATAAATTAAAATTAAGTATTTTTGTAATGAATCCATATTTTATATTAAATTTAATGTGAAGAAATCTATTCTCCAATATTTTATTGTGATTAACATATACACGTTTTGCTCCGCTAGTTTTTAAAAAAATGAAAAGCCATCTTCAATATAATCATTTAAAATAATCATGTAGGTACATACGCAAAATAAGTATGTATTACTTATTAGTATGGAGTCATTTCGATTGTAATTTCCTGATTAACAAAAGTGTTTCATCTTATCAATAAGAATGAGTATACGCCTACGAAGTTACCTACTTGCATTTAGCTAAGGAAAAGATAGGAAACTCAATATTTTGTTTTAGATTGAGTAAGAATTTTTCGGTAAATTCAGAAAACAAAACAACACGAGCAAGTTAGATTTTTATACAAGAGAATTCGTGTACGACACCAGTCAGAATAAGTAATTTTCTTAGTTACTGTACTATCACATCAGCAATAATAAAAAACAAAAGAATACTACATTATTTACTTCTGATGCTAAGACTGAAATAAATAAATAAATTTGACAGTAATTATTTTGTATTAATAGTTTGGGTACTCTAAAAGACTCTTTCTGGAGTGGAGGTAGAATGTACAACCAACTCAGTTAGCTTGTGATCGCCGACGTTTCGCCCACTCGATGTGGGCTTTATCAGAGTTGTCTACAAAACAAGTTTCTAAACTGTTGTTGTTTGTGAGTGTTATTTACATAAATTTTAATTAAAATATTTTTATAAATTGACACTATGTATTGATGAAATATTCTTAAGCCGATTATGAACTCTTTTTGTAGACAGGCTTGATAAAGTTTACGCAACAGTGAGTGAAACTTCTGCGATCGCAGTTAACTGAGAGTTGGTTGTACATTCCACCTCCACCTAGAAAGACTCTTTAGAGTATACAAATTACTGAACAAATTTTAGAGAAAACTTACCTAAAATTATTTTGTTTTATTCCTTCTACTGATTCTTCGACTATAATATGTGGTAAAATTAATCATCGATTATTACATTCGAAAATTCAATATAGCATCTTCAGATCCATTTCACTATTATTATAATAATCTTACCATTTGATATATTATAGTCGAAAATAAGCGTAATAAATTAATCTTAAGAATTAGTGTTTTGTTTTCTATTGTAAGTTAAGTTAATTCAGCTGAGCGAAGAGCGGGCGGTTTAGCACTCGAGGGATGAACGCAGTTTAGTCCTGTGCTTTATACATTATTTTACCCACTCTAGTTCATGCTAGGTATAATTATGTTCTTTGAAAATAAAATGAATTAAACTCTACAGTTGTTTAACGTAAACTATCCAAAATTATTATAAACAACATATCAGCACATTAGATGCATACTTATTAAAATAATAATACAAACCACAATAGAACATTAGTTAATAAACAATTTCTGACGTTTAAGGTTAAGCAGATCTAGGAGTTTATTACCTATGTTATAGAAACAGTATGTGTATTTTTCTTTAAATTCTTTAGGATTGTAAAACTATTTTAATTACCTTGCTAACTTAGTCCCTAGAGTACACATATTATACACATTGTTTTATGCACTCTAGTTCTAGATATAATCACATATAATTAAGAAAAAAAGATTAAATTGATACAAAAATTAATTGCAGTTAAAAAAAAATTAAAATTTTTATACAACACCTCTTTTTTATGAGTCATAAAAATGATGGTTTTCATTGAATAATGGGGTCTATAAGACACTAGTGGTTTTATGAGTCAATAATTAAATTATTTTTATATATTTCAACAGTTTAATTGAATTTATTGAACATCAGAAAATACATAGTCTAAGTACCTACATAAAATTACAATTACCTAAGTATATAAAACAGGAATCCCACATGAAATGATTTATTGAAGTTAACGTTAACATTTATATTAAAGGATGTAACTGTTATGCTTCATTTTTGTCAATTCAAGATTATTTTCACATTAATTCGATGTTTTCTTCTCAGTAATCACAATAACATTGGCTTCTGTTCCCAAATTTTTACTTAGTTTAATTTTAGCTTTGAAATAGTTGTCAGAATATGTCGTCAAATTTTTATTTTTATTTGAGTCAAATTGTGTTCACAGTGGCAAAAGTAATGGAAGTACATAGATTAATCATTAAAAATTTGTTGAGAATCCACAATGGTCAGTCGTTCGCATTGCAAAGGAGGCAAAAGTTTGCAGGCAAGTGGCAGCAAAAGTCATCAAGCGGTACAAGGAAGACTTTACCATAACACGGAAACCAGGAAGTGGACGACTAGAGGGTTTTCATTCACCAAAAAAGGTTGCAAAAGGTAATATCTGCGATGGTTAAGAATCCGCTGATATCGAACCGGAAATTAGTTGCAAAAAGTCGACTTGTCGGAAAAGACAATTCGAAAAATAAAAAAATGGATTTAAGTCCTACAAAGTTCAAATAACTCTAGATCGTAATGCGGAGAAAGAAACGAGCTAGAAAGTTGAGAGCAGATTTTTTCCAAAAACGTCAATGTTGCGTGATGGACGATGAGACTTACGTCCTCACCAATTTTTCTCAACTACCTGGTCAGGAGTTTCATGTTTCCTGTGGACGAGAAAATGTTCCTAAGAAGTTTGAAACTAAAATAAAGTCCAAGTTTCCAAAAAATATCTCGTTTGACAGGTGATTTGTAGCTGCGGTGAGAGAAGCCAGTCTTTCATAACAAATGGAACAATTAACTCCGATATTTACACGAAGGATTGTCTCCAAAAAAGATTTCGGCCTTTTCTGAGTAAACATAAAATATCCACATTTTTTTGGCCGGATTTAGCTTCGCGCCATTAAAGTAAGCAGACAAAAAAATGGTACGAAGAGAATCATGTCGATTTTGTACCCAGGGAGGCTAACCCACCAATTTGCCCTGAGCTTCGCCTACTCGAGCGGTACTGGGCTTTGGTGAAAAGAAGCTTGAGGCAGACAAAAAGGCTACAAAATCGATTACAAGTTTTAGAAAATGTTGACCGTAGCGACCAAGAAAGTGTCGAGCACCACCATAAAAGCCATGAAGGAGACCATTCCCGACAAGCTCAAAATTTTTATAACAATAAGTCTGATTGATTTTTGTTTGTTCTTAATTTTTATATAATAAATAACCTATCCAAAACTAAATCGTTGCAAATCTTTCTTGCCTTTGCGCCATTGTCAAATTTATTAAAATAGTAAATAATTTTAGATTCATTACTTAACACTTTCCTTAGACACACATTTATGAGATTTATGTAGCTGCCAAAATTGTATAAGAATTAAATATTTCCTTATGTAGATCTAAAGTCGAATATGAATAGAACTGCAATTTCACCAAAACTTAAAATATAATAGTGTCGGTCAAGTCACTATTTTATTGCCCCGGTACGATGTAAGTAGTTTGTCAGTAATGCGACACGCATAAGCATCGTTAAGCGTTCCACGATTTTTTCGCGAATGTATCGTTACAGTATACATGTAAAATATTAACAATAAATAATAATACTTTAATTATTTTGATAATAATAATAATACTATAAAAATATAAAGAAATAAAAATAATAAAAAAATGAAAATACGCAGTGCAGATCACTGATATCGGTGAATTAATAAGCAAATTAAATCAATGCTTCTGCATGTAAAAAGTAGCTTTTGCAGTGTTTAACCTAGAAACTAAAAATTGATCATGGACAGCTGCTTGGGCAGTCAACTCTATTGTGGAAAAGATTGGGTAGGAACTTAATAGCGGATAAAGTTATGCGGTTCTGTAATCAAATAAAGTTAAACTTTATAAGAACGCTGAGTGTTTAAAATTCCTTTGAGGGTATACTTCATTTTCGACAAAAGATAAATATTTCAATAATTTTCTTTTGATTGCTTCCAACTCAGTCCTTTTTGCGAGTGTGAGCACCATGTTGTGAGGCCGAGGCGGAGCCGAGTACTCGCAAAGCAGGTTCTGGATGTGTGTCACACAAAATTTTTTAGGTCGACTAATATTAAATGTAATTAAATCTTTTGTGTAAATTTTGGACACTAAATAATTATATTTGGAGTTAGTATTAGCCGAATTTGTTTTCTAATTTAAATTCAAAAATCGAGTAGTAACTATTGACTTTTAATAATTGCTTTTAATTCATAAAAAAATAAATGGAAGATAAACATATCGGTACACTTGAAGATGTGATATGCAATGTGATTCATAAGTCAATAACGAATCGGTTTTGTTGGCATATTCAAAAACTTATAAGTGAAGCACCTAATAAAGATTACCTCGTGATAAAAAGTATAATATATACCCTTCTGTATCCTAATAAGTGGCTATAACTAAATTTAGATTAACGTAACCTACATGCGCAATATCACTAAGCTCATACTATCCTAAACTAATGTAACATATGAGTGCAACTTGTTAAGTATCTTAAACTAACTGAACGTACAATATAAATAACAGCACGTATTCAAAAGTTCCAAAACTATGGACTTCCTGCATAACAAAACTATGACGGCTTATTATCGTTAAAATTTGTGGTCGTAAGAAGAGGAGCAGTTGCAAAAATATTATTCAAGATTCTGTAAGTACTATAATAAAATTGTTAATCAATTTAAAGTCAACCAGCTCTTCCTGTGTAAGACAGCAAGAAAGAAGAAATCAAGCAAATAGAATCCAAGTCATTTAAAAATCGACACTTAACTAGAATAGGATTAAGAAAAATATTTTTAATGTATACATGGGTTGCAAATAATGCAAAAAGTATACTTAGGTGGTCAAAACTACATTTATTCAAATTTTTCAAAATAATATCAGTTTGTTCCTGAATATAAACAAAGGTCACAAGGGAAGATAAACAAAACAAAAAATTAATGAAAACAGTTTTTCTCTTTTGTAATGCAGAGATAAACATTGCACTTTAAATAAAAAAAAAAGTTTTCAAACTACATCCCGGTTTTCTGCATCGCTGTTTTGTTTCCTGGTACACCGGAAAATAAGAAACTTGATAAGTTCTAACATCATATTGTGGTATAGGTTCTGTGGGGCCTTCTTCTTTTTAGATGCATATTCTTTTTTTTACAGAAGCTGAACTTGGTCCACCTCTTCTTTTAGAATCAGCATTTTTGTTTAAGAGACATAGCGCTTCAGCTACCTCACACCGGAACTCTTTCTTCGGAAGCACGACTGCGAACATATCTGTTCTATACCTAATCCAAGCTGCTACTAGGCACAAATCTATGAAATGAAAAAACAGTTTGAGGTACCTTCTGCCAGATCTAAGCGAAATTCTTTAGTACGATATAAGGCCATCAAGGAGATCTACTCCACCCATATTATATTGCTTGATGATATTAAAATGGTTTACATCGATCTTAGTTTTCTGTGTTCTATCTCTAAACAGTATCTACGGGTTGAACTCCACAAAATGTGCTAGCAACCCGAACACTTTTATTGTCGAACCATTGTACCACAACTATTTCTATTCCATTTTCAACGGTTGTTCTAAATTCGTCGTATGCACTTTTACCACGGTTTTTTGATTACTTTTTCTGAGGGCAGTTTCAGCCTGATATTTTGTCTCTTCTTATTGTTCCCAATGTATATATCCCATCTACATAAAGAATTGTCATGAGTTTGATTGAAGAAAACCAATTGTCAAAATATAGTAAATAAATTTGATGAATTTTTGAACATTTGTTTGGTTTATTGGGATTGTATTGTTTCAAGGATGATTTTCCCTTATATGGCAAAATCTGCTCATCAACGCAAAGCTTCTGGGGTTTGTCTTGACTTTTGAATGCTTCTTGCAACCAATCCACGAATGGTCTAATTTTGAACAGTTTATTGTAGTTACTATTATTTCGATCTGTGGGTAAGTAGTCTTTGTTGTTGAAATGTAAATGTTTCCCATCCCTTTCTTGACAGAGAATCCGCCACCCGTGAAACTCTACAACGGGTTTTCCAGAAGAGCCTGCTACATGGAAGACCAAATACTGACATGTAAATTACAGTCCCTATAAAGATTTTAATATCTATTTGAGAGGCGTTGAGATTGCTCTATTCTGTAATCAGATCCAATAACCCGTTATCCAGAAATTGCTTAAAGTAATTTCTTCTTCATCATCTTTGGGAGGAACATCAAACTGAGGTGTACACAATTGAGTTTTGTTTGGGTTCACTTTGGTACATTTATATACCTTTTTCTTTTTAGGTTGATTAGAAGTGTGTGGGTGGTTCTCTTCCTCTTCCTCTTTTTTATCAGCTGATGAATCATTGCTATTATCGGGTGAATTAACAGGGATAAATTTATCCTCAAAGTCATCCAGATTTTTGTCTTCACTATCGCTGGAGATTAATTGCTGTTTTTTTGGGACATTTGTAAATGTGGAGTAATAAACATTGACGGAAGTTTTTAATTTTTCGTTATTTCTACTTTACAAGATAATTTGAATATTATTGTGACACAAGTAATACAGTAAGTTATGCACGGTACGATTCATGTAATTCAGTAAAGTCTAAATTGCATAATTAACACAATTTAATTAAAGAAATCAAAGTGACTTAAATAATGCTTAATAGCATTAGTAGACATATAACCCGTGGTTCAAAAAATTTTTTATTAAAGTGGACCATAATAAAATTTACGTACGTCTACTCTAAATGCATTAAACTAGATGGGTTGAAAATAAATCTGTCAGAATTGACAAATGTACAAGCTAAGCTAAGATACACCTGTTATATCTTACTTTGTCGTTTATGGCAAAGTTTGATGAAATTTTTTTGAATCACGCGTTGTTTTTAAATCATGATAAATATTTACGAGGGGTGGGTAGTAAAACAAAATAAACTTACATTATTACCACTATTCATTCATATATTCAATCAGAACTTACTGGAAATAGTAAAAGTCAAAAAAATTAAAGAATTTCTATTTTTAGGATTATTTATTGTATTCTAGGAATGAGCACATTTTTTGTCAAAACATATACTATTTAAAATTTTTAACAACCATAAAAATGTCACTGAAATATAAAACAATCAATTCGATATTAATGATGCGTAGAATTTTGAACAAGTTTCTATCAGTCACGTCTATTAAGATAAGAGTTGATTAGATTCAAAGAGAAGTTGCCGTTCAGTATATAATCGCGTTTATTTTTAATTAATGTACATTAACTTCGTCGCCATGAAACTGCTTTTAGTAATAGTTGCATTAATATGTTGCGAAATATCACATATTTCTGCAAAATCCGTTGCAATCAATCCATTACTTTACAAAGAATATGAGGTTAATCGTGTAGGGCCAGCGTGTAAATGTATGAGTTCTCAAGTATGCCAAGGAGAAGTCAATTCGGAGTAAGTATTTTACATACGAGTCAATGGTCTTTTAAAAATAAATATATGTTTTGTTATAGCGTTCAGTGCCATCCCAGTTATATAATGGTATGTTGCGTTATTCCAACAAAAGAAGCGCGGTAAATTTGAATTTCGTTCTTCAATTATCATTTATAATAGTGTAGAACATTATTGGAATTTGTATGTAAATATAAAAAATAAACGGCTAGCAGCTTTTTAATAGTAATGCACGTAACTAATTATGAAATGACTATTTGACGAATGTAAAGTTTACCAAAACAAGCGAGCAAAGCGAGTAAGTTTTGCAAATTACATGAATCATATAAAATTAGCTGTTTCATAACGTACTACGTACAAAATTTGGATTATTTTAATGAGAACATTAATCTAAATTCGAGTAATCGTAGTAGTTATGTTGCTTTAAAAACAACCATTAAAGGTAGTCAACAAGTCAAAATAATTGGGAAAAATGTCTTCGAACAGTGATTAAGAAATATCTTCAGACGTTGAAGAATCTGCAAATGTTGCTGTTGGCAGTTTAATACCTGAAAAGTCGAGGTACGGATATGCCGTAATAATAATGTTTATTTTCAAAATACATAGTACTACAATATCAAAATAACTAAACAATCAAATAATTTTGGAAATGTGATGGTAATGACCCACAATTTGTCGCCCCTGCTCTTTCATACCACCACGTTTCAATAAATTGAAACGTAAATAGTATCAACTTTTTCTCAATATTAATTAACAAACAGGAAAATAAAAAAATGGAAAACAACCTATGTAGGTAAAGTAGGATGCACATATAAATACTTAGTTCCAATATAAATACAGCTCCACTCAGCAAACATGATAGTCGGAAAATATGTCAACTAAAATAATTAATTTGAAATTTTTGCCACGATAAATGATTTAACCAATCACGTTTGAGAATTTTAAGTTGGTACATTCGCATGTAAAAGCAAATTGTTTACAGTTTAGAGCTGACATTTTTTCGCGTGCTTTTTCTTAATTTATTACAAATTCCTCACAGTATTACTCTTGTTTACCAAAATCAGTTTTTTGAAAACTACTTCATTTGATTTTCGCAGTAAAGGTATGTATTTTAAGTGTTTTAATAAAATGTAATTTTAATGTTATTTTTATGTTTTAAGGTTATCTTATTATGGCTGGAACTACGAAGAAAACTATACATTCTGAGGCTCGAAACATTATCAATAATGTTATACAATTCTTCGATAGACAAAAGCTGCTGGTGAATGGGCATTCCCTTTAGAGAAGGCAACTGAACTTGCAGCGGCTGCTGTTGGGAAATCGATGGCTACTATTTTGAGGATCAGAAAAGAAGGTGCTGCGACTGACAGTGAACTACTGCAATCACCATCAAAAAAAGAAAAGCGGAGGATCCAACAAAATAATGATGGATGAGTGTGATTTGGGAATTTTAAAAGAACAGTGCAAGAGGTTTACACGGTTGACAAGCAAGTGCCCACGTTAAAAATTTTAGTGAGCAAGATGCAAGATAAGATTAATTACACTGGCGGACAAGAAACTATTCGAAGGCATCTATTAAGAATTGGCTTCCACTTTAAAAATGTGAAAATCGAAGAAAATTACTTATGGAACGTAACGATATCGTAGCTTGGCGTTCTCGTTATTTACGAAAATGGAGGGAAAACGCTGCTCTCGGAGAGAAGAAAAACCGGTTACTTATTTAGACGAAACTTTTATTCACCCATCTTATGGGGTGAGTAAATGCTGGCAGTCAAAGGACCAACCAGGTGTATATAAAGCTGATCGTTCTGGTCAGCGATACATTATTGTACACGCAGGTGGTGAATATGGATTTGTAAACAACGCATTGTTAATTTTCAAATCTAAGAGCAAATCAGGAGATTACCACGATGACATGAATCATCACAATTTTATACAATGGGTTGAAAAACAGTTAATTCCGAATTTGCCTCCAAAGGGATCGTTGTTATGGATAACGCACCATACCACAGTGTTCAAATTAACAAACCCCTACCCAAGCCACAAGAAAGCAGGAAATTAGAGACTGGCTTGAAAATAATGAGGTTTCAACAACTGGGGACATGAGGAAAGCTGAATTGTTAGAACTGGTGAATAAGATTAGCCACACTAAAACATTCTATGTGGATGAAATTTTAAAAAAAATGGACATACTGTTTTACGCTTGCCTCCATATCATTGCGACCTTAATCCAATCGAATTCATATGGAGCTTAGTTAAACATAAAGTCGCAATGAAGAACGTACAGCAAAGTGCCAAGGATATCGAGGTGTTAGTGAGAAACGCTTTTGCAGAAGTCACAGCATCAGATTGGCAAAAACAGTGCAAGCATGTGGATCAATTGGCTCAAGAAATGTGGGAGAATGATGGATTACTTGACGAAGTAGTGGAAAAATTGGAATTTGTAGTGAATACTGGTTTGTCGGAAGATGACACAAATTCGGAAGAAGAATATGAAACTAATTAATGGAATTGTTTAAATTATATTTCTGTTCAATTTATTTTTTTTTTTAATTTAAAAATTAATTTGTGTTATTGCCAAGGAAATAACTTATTCATTCATTAGATTAAATATAAATCTAATACATTTAAAATAAGCAGAAGAAAATTTGTAAATCTTTAAAATTATTTAAAATGTTTCTGTAGAACTGAATATTGTTACTAAAAATGTTGCGTTATTGTTATTAAGTTTAATACAGTATTTCTTTCAAATTCTTAATTTTCTGTTTATAAATTTGTTCCGTTTTGATCTTGTTAAAAGATTTACACATATTATGCAGCACACAATACATTTATGTATATCAAATAAATCACATTTAAATACTTTTTTCGGAATGTACCTTACAAGCTCTATAGCGCCAGTATCCCCCTCTCCAACTATCTTGTTTGCTGAGTTTAGCTGTAATAATAAAATAACAGCTGTTTATGTAACAAGTCCATAATCTACGCTTCGCCACATTTATAGCCTCGTTCATTTGTCGCTTGTCCATAATTTTGTTACTGGTCCATAAAACTAGATTATGGACTTGTTGCACAAATAACTATTATTTTATTTTTTTTTAATTACAAAGCATTTTCTTTAAATTCTTATTTAATACATGGCTTTGTGAGTCAATTTCAGTTTTCCATAGGACTTATTTATACACATGTTTATATGTTCCGAAATCATAACCCGTGTAGGATATTTAACACTAAGAACAATGAAAGTTTTTATAGATATTTACTTAATGAAATTTGGCAAAATGTGTACTCATGCAAAGATGTTAACCAGGCTTATTCTACATTTTTTGGTGTATTTTATGGATACTATAATCTTGCCTTTCCCAAAAAGAAAAAGAGGCAAATTTCGTAAATTTTCTACTAAAAATAGCATCAGTAAAATATTAACAACTGATAAAGATATTGTTTTTGAAAAGCAAATTAAACGCAATACGTGTTGCTTATGAAGGTACTCGTGATACAAATTTTAAAAAATTTTTAAATAGAATTAAAACAAAATATGAATTAGCTCAAATTAAATAGCGCCAGGAATTAAATAAATTATACATATTAGAACACGGTACCAGTTCCTCGAATAAATCAAAAGCAATCTGGAAAATAATTAATGATGAAATTGGAGAAAATATCAACTATCAAAATACTGACATAAGCGCAGATGACTTTGTCAAATACTTTTCGACAATTGCGAATGAAATATCGTCCTCAATAAGTACAAACAATTGACAACACAACATTCAAATGCCACCACGCCCACAATTGTCAATGTTTTTAAAACTTATCAAAGGGGTTGACCTACATTCCATAATCAAAAATCTAAAATCGAACAAAACAAAGGACACTCATGAAAATATCTCAAATTTAATTAAAAAGCACTGTAATTTGATTCTTAAACCATTAACTTTTATTATAAATCTGTCATTTGCGTCAGGTATATTTCCAGAAGACCTAAAGCTATCAAAACTAATTTCTATATTTAAATCGAGTGATGTAAATGAAGTAGGGAATTACAGACCTATTGCCATATCTCCGATATTTTAAAAAGAATTCGAAAAAGTAGTTGCGGCGCAACTATTAAGCCATTTTGAAAAAAACAAAATATTACACAAAAACCAATTTGGATTCGGTAAAGGGAAATCCACAACACAAGCTGTATTGAAAGTTATTAGCATTGTAACACAGGCATTGGAAGATAGTAGGGTTTCTGTAGCTGGGTTTATCGACTTTAGTAAAGCATTTGACTGTGTGTCACATTACATACTAATAGAACAAACTTAAACACTATGATATTCGAGGTATTGCGTTAGAATATTTCAAAAGCTACTTAAAATATAGATGTCAGTGTGTAAATTATAAAGGTCGAGATAATTCTAAAGAAGTGTTTAATAAAGGTGTGCCTCAGGGTAGTGTCCAATGACCTATCCTATTTCTAATCTAGATAAATGGTCTTTGCTCTAATTTTAAATCTCGTATGGTATTAACTTAAGCTAAATAAGGATAAAATATGTTTTTTAGAATTTGACTTTGGTAAAAATATTACGAAATCTAAATTAAAATTCCTAGGAGTAACGATAGATTAAACATTGACTTGGGATGATCATATAGACATCTTCGAAAAAAAAACTATCTAGCAGTATTTATGCCATAAGAAAAATTTGTAATTATGTCGACGAAAGCGCTTCCATAATTGCTTACTATTCCCTATTTCACAGCCACATGACAGACTCTCTGTTAACCTGTGCTACACTAGGTTATCCAAAGTCAATTTCAATAGAATATTTAAACAACAAGAAAAGCCATCCGCGCTATTGCTAAGATACATCATTTTGAAAGTTGCGTTGACTTCTTCTGTAGGTCATTGTTATCTATAGTTTATAAATATTTTATTGTAAATTTTATTTTATTGATATTTAATAGATTTTTTATATTCTATATTTGTTATATTGTATTTATTTATTCACGAAGGACATTTTGTAGTTACATCTCTAATTTATTGAAATGTGCAATTTAATTATAATGAATGATTAAATTAAATTAAAAATCATGACAGAATTAATATCATCAATTGCATGATAGAGAGTATGACTCTATGAATTTTATTTTCGTCAACAATAGAGAATTTAAATACATTTGCCTCTAAAGTAGATACGTTTATATAAATTAAACAATTTATAATCAATACGAACAATGCCTATAATAGAATTAATAAAAAAATTCATTCGTTTCGTTAGCGTTACCAAGAGATTCTGGAATTTCATTGCGTTTTTTTGTATTATAAACCTGCATGTTACTCAAAACTTTCCATCCATCTTTGCTTTTAGGTAACTTTTTCGTTCTTAATTGATAGGGATACCAAATTACACAACGATTTATAATAATTAAAATGCGCTGGGTTCTTTTTGTTCCTAAACCGATTTAGGCTTTTATTTTTTAAGGACATCATAAACCTTACTTTCTCAATCAAACATGGCGATCTTGGCTTAAAGAATAGGCAAGTTTTGAGAGGAGCAAGCTCATCAAACAGATCGAAATTGTGATGGTTTATAAATTTTATTTATACTGTCAATTTTAAATACTAAGTACCAAGGTATTAATTGCAAACGTTGTGTGAAGTATTTATTTCCAGTTTGGAAGATTGTCAAATTTGCAGTGAATAAGCTAGTGATAGTTAACCAGGTTTTTGGTTCCACATGATAATATATTAGAAGAGCAAGTTGTAATAATATGATCAATTATACTAAATAAATGGGATGCTATTCTTGTAAGACCTTGTATTATCTGTGTCAAACCAAATTTCTGAAGAATCGACAGGTACTCTTTAGTTGTGAACTTTCCAATAGAATGGAAAAAAGTGCTTAGGATATTTTCGAATTCCCTATGAAATTCCGATATCTTCAGTAGTAGCAATGGGGGCATTCAGCAGCAATAACTAGTACATTTTGCAATTACTCTCTGTACATGCAAGTACACGGCGTGTACTTAGTGTAATTGCGCGCGCTTGCGGGTGTGGACGATGTTACATGTAGTGCTTTTTCAATTACTCTCGGTGCTTGCTACTTTTTAATTACTCTCGGTACTTGTGGGTGTAATTGGTGCAACCCTTTTCACCGCCTCCTTGATGAAGTAAGATGGCGGATGCATGTGCGCTTGCGGGGTGTAAACGATGTACATGTAGTGCTTTTCAATTACCTCGGTGCTTGCTACTTTTTTAATTACTCTCGGTACTTGTGGGGTGTAATTGGTGCAACCCTTTTCACCGCCTCCTTGATGAAGTAAGATGGCGGATGCATGTGCGCTTGCGGGTGTAAACGATGTACATGTAGTGCTTTTTCAATTACTCTCGGTGCTTGCTACATTTTTAATTACTCGGTACTTGTGGGTGTAATTGGTGCAACCCTTTTCACCGCCCCCCTTGATGAAGTAAGATGGCTGATGCATGTGCGCTTGCGGGGTGTAAACGATGTAAGAACCGCAAGAATCTGTTTAGTTTGCCATCATATGCTCGTGGGTAAAATGGGTCAGATATATAGCAAGCAATTATGTGGCGTTATAGATAAAAAAAAAGTGCGATTTTCTACAATTGTAACTATCGAACATGCTCACATGTCATTGGAACATAAACAGGCTCGTAAAAGGACACTGGCATTTTATGCAATCGATCGAGCGAGGTTTGAAAAGAATAAATCAGTGCGATGTCATACTAGCACCAATTCGATATAAAACACCGCGAAAAACACATGAATCAGAACCATCGTAGTTGTGCAAATTTAGAAACATCTTAATATACAGTGTGTCCAAAATTCGATGCTCACCATTGGTATTTTGGAAACGGTAAGAGTTACAGGGTCGGTTAAATGGAACAATATGGAGGTATTTATCTTACCTCTTCAGACCTTCTCTTGTTTTTCCAAAGAAATGCGTTGCCTACTAGATATTGCAAAAAAGTGAAAATCGGCATTTTCTTTAAACTTGCGTAGAATCCACACTATTTATCCTATCAAAAATATGTAAATATAAAAGTTGTAGACATTTAGATATTGAATAATATGCGTCATTAAAATATTTTTTGCTTGCATCAGTAGTGAAATATGACCCAAAGTTGCATTTTTAAATGGAAATGATAATTTATTTTTATACAGTTGAATTACTTGATTTTTTTCCTTTTCAACGATATAAGGTTCGAGCTATTTATCTTGTGTACTTTAGAAGATATAAAGAAAATCATTTTTGAGGCAGATTTATAATGTTACCAAACATAACGGGTGGATAACATCGTAAAACGAATGAGTTTTCCTATAAAAGATTCTCAATAGTGCGGCCATTGACTTCTAAACATTTTGTATAGCGTTTTTCAATATTTATTCGGCAATTCATTAATTGACGGACGCTAACTGAATTAAAGGCCTGCATGACGCTCTGCTGCAAATCATTAACGTTCTCATAATTGACAACGTATACTAAATTTTTATGTGTCCCCACAGGAAAAAATCTAGTATGGACAAATCTGGTGATCGCGCAGGCCAACGTATGGGACCGTTTGTTCCAATCCAACGGTTTCCAAATCTTGCTGATAAATATTCAGTGACGATCCTGGAATTATGGGCCGGGGCGCCGTCTTGCTGAAACAAAATACTTCTTTCTTCTTGAATAGGTAGCTCGTCCAATGCATCTTCGACTTCGGCTTGCAGCAGTTGAAGATATCTAGTCGAATTAAGCGTTTGATTATAAATAAATGGACCTATCAAACGATTTCCCAAAATACCGCACCACACGTTAAATCCGAATCGTTCTTGGAAACGCGATTCTCGAACTATTTTCGGATTTTCATTATTCCAATAATGATAATTATGCCGATTGTAAATGCCGTTGTTTGTGAATCTACTTTCATCGCTCCAAAGAATTTTTTTAGAAAAAGAATTATCGTTTGTAACTTCATCCAGGTACCATCTACAAAATGTAACTCTTCGAGCATAATCATTCTCTTTGATATGATGGCATATCATTGGCTTATAAGGATGAAATTTCTTCTTTTTAAAACATAATGTACTGAACTTCTTGCCATACCACTGTCATTCGAAATTTTTCTTACTGAAACGGAAGGCTCAACATTAACAGCGGCTAGAACAGCTATTTCAGCATCCTCATTGTCTTTTGATAGGTTGTAGGACGAATGGCGGTGAAGGATCCACCTTGTCGAAGATTTTGCTCGAGTCGGGAAAACAAAGTTCTGTGAGGTTGCCTTCTTTCGGGGTATAAGTTGTGATATTCATTTGCTGCCGCAGTTGAATTACGATGGCATCTTATGTAGACAACAAACATGTCCGTTTTTTCATGGTTTGAAAACTGCATCATCAATTTTGAATATGAATAGCTTACTACAACAACTACAAGTTCTGACACGATACTACTGTAACAATATTATTGACAGATTTGATGTGCAGTTGTTTGTTTCTTAAAAATTTGCAATCATGGATAGTGTGATGTGCTTTAAAATACATCTACAGATCTCAAAAACGATTTTTCTTTATATCTTCTAAAGTACACAAGATAAATAGCTCGAACCTTATATCGTTGAAAAGGAAAAAAATCAAGTAATTCAACTGTATAAAAATAAATTATCATTTCCATTTAAAAAATGCAACTTTGGGTCATATTTCGCTACTGATGCAAGCAAAAAATATTTTAATGACGCATATTATTCAATATCTAAATGTCTACAACTTTTATATTTACATATTTTTGATAGGATAAATAGTGTGGATTCTACGCAAGTTTAAAGAAAATGCCGATTTTCACTTTTTTGCAATATCTAGTAGGCAACGCATTTCTTTGGAAAACAAGAGAAGGTCTGAAGAGGTAAGATAAATACCTCCATATTGTTCCATTTAACCGACCCTGTAACTCTTACCGTTTCCAAAATACCAATGGTGAGCATCGAATTTTGGACACACTGTATATATATATTGTTTATTTTGTATTATGTGTTGGATTTGATTAGTCCTCATAGTTAACAAACACGCGTCACACGGTGTGAGTTAGAACAATGGATTCCAAAGAAATAAATTTAAAAATATAAGATACAGCAAGTTCGAGAATCGATTAGAAAAAATACAACGCTCTTAAACGTCAACGTTTGGACGCCGGAAAAGCATTTGTAGATACATATAAACCGATAATAACACCGCTAACTAATATAGAGTCGACAATTAATTCGAAAAATGCTGACGGAAAGAACAAAAACTTGAATGGCGAAGCAGACATCAAAGAAATCGAAACAGTTGCGGGTGCGTCGGATTCTTCTTCGAATGTCGAGTTACCTACGCCGCGTTATGAATTAGAGAGATCGTATACGAATTTACTAGAACGTCAGTACCATCCATTACCACAAAAATATATGGAAATGTTAATGAGCGATACGCGAGGTGATAAAGTTGACTTTATGTATGGGGTTCATTACGACGCTGATAACAATAAATGGGTTATTGGAGATTCTGTTGTCAATATTCGCGATAAGGATCTTATTATTAATGGACGTTTGTATAAGGGCACGCCTGGCTTGTACGAACTGATATTTATGAAAAAAACCAGATAGAAATCTGATTCACAAATCAGATGAACTTAAGTATGTAAGCATTCTTTATGATACAAATGTTTATAGAAGAGCGTATAACCCCGACGCTCCGATTAGAGCAAACAGAAGCATAAAATATACTGACACAATCAAGCCATTATTACGCAATCAACAAACACAAAAAAAGCAGACTCGTCGTGTGCGAAATGATAAAGATAGCAGCGACGATGATAGTGACGAATCTTTATCGTATCATTCATCGTCAAGCGGTGCGGCGGGGCGAGGTTTGTTTAAGAAATTCAGAAATAAACCCGTAGAGTATAGATACTGGAACAACATCCATGAGTTACTGGACGAATTACAAGTTTTGTGGGGAGAAGACTGCCGGGAACAGCGGTGTTAGAAACGAAATAATATCAATTTTAGAAGAATTATATGAAGACGGCCACATCGAAAACATGCCTTATACTATATAACAACGTTCGTGCTGTGTTTTATAATTAATACTCGAGTGATACCCGAAACAATAATGACGTCTATAGACAAATTTGGCCGCTTGCATAGCAATGCTAGCAATTGCTCAAACACATTAATCGAGCCTCTAATAGCAAAAATTAATGCTATACAAAAAACAGTGAACGGAGAAATCGCTACTCTTTTAACTGCGCTACCGGGCTATGTCAAAGCGAAAATGGATGCTGCATTCAAAGAGTTGTTTAATGAAAATCCGCTTCTGAGAAAAGCTAATCTATCAAATCGTTTGCTACACATACATGAACGCATAGAGGAGCTCGCGACATCAACAACAGCTTCGCCCATCTTGCGGGCAATGGAGAAGCTCAACAATCGTATTGTAGAACTTGATTTGACAGCGTCGGTGATAGGACAAATTCTGGTGTATTTAATGGAACATCTTAAACAAAAAAAATTGTTGCAATCAACACCTACCCTAGAGACGTTTATAAAGACGTCTGTGGAGATACAAACTAAACATAAAGCGTCGCTTTAACATGTCTGTTGATAAATTTGGACGCCCGTTATCGGCCTCGATGGCGCCGACGAGTGTGTCATCTCTACGAGGCCCTCCCGGTGTTGGTTTTAAAATAACGCCAGACAACAACTACGACATGGAAAATAGAAGACTAATTAACATCGCAGACCCTCTCGATTTACATAACGCAATCAATTTAAAAACTTATTTGGAAGATAAATATTTTTTAACGAAATGCAACTGAAAAACGTCGGATATCCGCAAATCGAAACCGATGGCGCAAATAAGGAATACGTGGACGCTACAAGTCGCGAACTTCAAAGATCAATTGACGCTTTTCAAAATCAACTGACGCTTATGCGAATACTATATACGCCGAATTAAAATTAGCGATTAATAAAATTAATGATATTCAGCAAACGAACGCTAAAGACATCAACGAAATTATTCAAAAGTGATCCCCGATAAAGTAAAAACAACGGTGAACGACGCTACGCTAGATATGTTTAAGCAATCAATTCAAGACAATCCGTATGTAAACGGCCGATATCTGAACGAATTAAAAGCTGATATCAAAACATTAAATGCCCGTCTAGATTCCAACGTTAAATCTAGAGATGATTCTATACGTAATTTAAGATCAGATTTGAACAAAATGAATAGTCTGTTACAAAATTTAAGAGAGAACGCAAGCGCAACACACCGATAACATGTCAAAGGAACAAGTTGTGAATGAATTACATAAGCCCGCTAGAAGAAATTTCAGACGCCGAAAAGTCATTATTAGAGGATACGACGACACGTGGGAATTAGATTTGGCGGAGTTCCAACCGTTTTCGCGCACTAATAAAGGGTTTCGATACATCTTGGTTGTTATCGACCGTTTTCGAAATATTTATGGCTGCGTTCTGTAAAATCCAAACGTGGTGAAGAAATTACTAAGGCGATGTCTGACATTTTCCGTAATTCGAGGCGCGCACCAAAAAATATACAAACCGATGCTGGAAAAGAGTTTTACAATAGTACGTTTTCGAAACTCATGGATAAGAAAAAATTAATCATTATTCGACGTATTCTACAAAAAAGGCGACTATAGCCGAACGCGTGATACGAACCATAAAAAACCGACTCTATAAATTATTTAGTCTGCAAGGCAATTATCGATGGTATAATTTAATTGACGGTGTTGCCAGAGACTATAATGATACGAGGCATAGAACAATTGGTATGAAGCCACGCAACGTAACATCAAAAACAGACTTAACTCACGTATTTGGTCGCATAAAATTGTTCTTGAACAAACCACGTTATACCACAGGAGACATCGTACGAATCTCTAAACATAAAGGTGTATTTTCAAAAGGGTACAATCATAATTGGACTAGCGAGTTATTTAAAATCGCCAAAGTCCAAGTTACAAATCCTGTTACATATTTGCTTGAGGATATGTACGGTGACCCGATTCGCGGAGGTTTTTACCAAGAAGAAATTATGAAAACTAGACACCCCGATGTTTATCTAATCGAAAAAGTATTAAAACGGCGCGGTAACCGACTTTATGTTAGCTGGCTCGGACACAAAGAAAACAGCTGGATCAATACCGAGGATGTTTTATAAGCGCTAAATACTTACTTATATGAATGTAATAGAAAGATCTGTAAATAAAAAACAAAAAAAATATTTGCATCTATTTATTTAAAAAAAATCGCGCGCGAGAGTGTAAACACAATTACATAAACAAATTATATCTAAAATACATTTTGAAACACACGTGTACATAGAATTAAAAAATTATTCAAATTCACACTAATTGATACACATAAAACTTATTACTTACACACATATTTTTTAGCCACACAAGCTAATAAAACAAAAACACGCTATTGCTAATTTGAAAGCGTTTTATGAAGACCTACAAATTTTTAAAACGTGCCAAAAATTGATTGAATTCAAACTAAGCAAAATTCATAAAACGCATTCTACTTATTTTTAAACATATAAAACTTAAAAATATTGGTTACAATGTAGCTTATTTCTAACAGCAAAATTTTGCCTATAATTAAACAAGCAAGAGCGACTTAAGTTAGATCGTGATTTTAGTTACATAATAAATAGAAATATGACAATGACAATAATTTAATTACGGATCAGATATTATCATGCAGCTATTTCGTTATCGAGCAATGTCCCCATGCTAGCGTATTAACCCCGTCTGCTTGAACAAAACGTTTATTATCAGAACCAGACAAAGCGATTTTATTTTGACGTATGCTAAAGATGTCATGCTTGAATGTTCTAATTATGTTCTGCTCTCGTACAAATGTCACATTTTCTGTCAAACACATTAAGTAATCATCAAATGAAATGTTATTTTGAACAACCCTCTCTAAAACACCTTTAGCTTTTTTACTGTTTTTACGTTATTGATTGCACTGTGTTCGTCGATATTTGAATGTTGTATTTTGAAACTATATAATTTGGATTTCAATCCAATAAATTCCGTCATTATTCTACCTGCATTTTCATCTTTCATCAAGCCAACAACTTTTTTATTGCACCTAGTGATACCGAAAACGTTATTTTCTACATATTCGCTCGTGTCAAAAGATGCGAATCTGTTTTCATAACGTCATATATATTATCTGTAAGATTATAAATCAGACTATCGGTGTCTGTATACAACAACTTGCAATTATTGCGACCAAATTTTCTCATCATATATTCATAGTGGAAGCTATATAGGGGAATTTTAGAAATATCTAATATAACCATACCTACATAAATTGGTTTATTAATAAACACTTCTGTTTTGTTCATCTCAATTGCTACAGTGTTATTATCAAAGATTGTTCTACTATGAAAATTTGGTTGATTTATGTAATGACGCGCACCGAAGCGTCCACCCCATCGTTGGACTATTTTTACGTTTTTGTGTTTTCTAACGTTTTCCATGCTTTTACCAAAAACCGCATTATTTAAAAGTTTGTACAGATTCTTTTCAAAGTCGTTTTGAGAATTCATTCTTAATCGCGTATTTAAATCTATATATGGCTTGAGCCAAGCGGATTGTTTAAATGAGAGAATTCTGTGAATTTGTTTTAAGATCATACCGTGGTTTAAACATTGCTGTAAATTTCTGTAATGAATTATATAGCGGGTTTTGTTATGCAATGTAGCTAACAATTTTTTTTGTTTGCAATTTGGCGGAAATTTATGTTCTGGACAAAAGGGCAAATGATTGTGTGAATCGTGTATTTTTCGGGATAATCCAGATCAACTTCCAAAATATAACCTACGTGCGAGTCGGGGCGAATATTAAACAGGTCAAAATTAATAATTTCGTTGTTATTTAACCAATTAAAATCTCCCGTAGGCAAGCAACTGCTCATTCCCGTAGAATAAAGGTTATTGAAATCGTAATACATCAAGTATGCGTCAGGCATTGCCGAGTTATAATTATTTAAATATTTATTATTGGCTTTACTATACCGCACGGAACATTGCGAAAGTCCTCCTCTTATACCTCTCTCTATAAACATTAAAATGTCGACGTCTGATAGCAATTCTAATTCAATTTTAGTATACCTCATCATGGCTTCCCAAGCATATGCAGGAAGGCTAATATAATATGCGGGATCAATCGCGTATGTTGAAATGCATCGATGCCTAAAATTTTGAAACACATCCGCCAACAAAAGAACATCGCATTTTAAATATAAATCTACATATTCACCTAAATTTTTTAAATTGAATGTCTTCCATACTGTTTCCGCGTGTTTGTAATCAGAATCGGAAATGTTTGTGTTTGTTAACTTATCAAAAAATCGTCTTTACTCGGCAGCGCAACAATATCCGTCAATTTTTCATAACAATCTAAATAACTGTAACACATAACGCCTTTTCTCGAAACCAAATCAAATTCATTTTCATTCAAATCTGAAAATTGGGTTTTGAAATACAGAGCTGATTTATATCTAAATATGAAGCCAATTTTTCTAAAGAACTATTCAAAAACCTAAATGAATCGATAAATCTAAATTTCATGTTGTTTTCGAAGCTTGCTTCAAATCCTATATATTTCTCTTTAGTTAAGGGCACAACGTAAATATTCTTGCATTTTTTAATTAGCTTTCTGATAAATATATGACCGTCGTAATTCGTTAAAGAGTGAAAAACTACAGATATCACTTTTTTAACTTGTAATTTAGATTACAATCTTGATGCGCGGCCGTTTTATAAGATCCCAGTATGTGGTCGTGGACGCGAACTTTGATATCATTTAATCGAAACGTTTTTCCGCATATTCCACAGTTTGTTGCACGTTCAAATTCTAATTTTTCCGCGTCTGTTAGAGGCAACATGGGGACAACTTTGTCGAAATATTTTTTAGAAAATGTGTTCGATATTTGAATTAATTCGTCTATAAACCACTCGTCGCAATCTAACCCCGTGTATTGCCTGTAGTAAGACACGCTGCTATCGAAAGCACAGTGCAAATAATAACCTACACTAAAGGGTTGATGATATTGAAACTTGTCAATTAAAGAAGCGCTATCGTCATCATTTCGTTTTATTAAAAGGCATTCAAAATCCGCATATATAATAAAAGGTAATAACATTTGATTCGTATAATTTTTAAACACAACTGTTGATCCTTTTTTGGCATGATAACTTTACATTTGTTTAAATTTATACATTCTAATTTATGTTTTTCCAAACGTTCAGAGCTAGAGAAATAATTTAAGCAGCGCTCGCATAAATAAATCGCGTGATGGTGTTTTGTGACTTGCGATCTAACAAGACGCGATAAATGCTTGATTAGACAGTAATGAAATTTAATACGGGACTTACTACTATTGCTGGAATCGATTTCATCTCGAGTTGTACTGAAATCACCACCTGCGGAGCGTCTGCATACAACGTTGTCTAAGTCGTCGGCTTCGAAATCTTGTTCACCGTCGTTGGCGTCCTCATCGCTGCTATCGGCTTCTACCTCGTATCGATCCTGTATCATCAGCAGGTTGACATGGTTAGGCTTCACGTTTGATGTAAGATACGTGGGCACCGTGATAAACTTTCCATTCTTCTTCTTTTGGAGCATGTACACATTGATTGAAATATTACTATTTTGACGTTCAAATTTCGGGATTTGAACCAATGTCATGGGCTGGTTGATGCCGGCTAGGTTTAATTTTTCACTATAATGCGGATACGATGTAACACGATTGATGTTTATTTTGTTGAGAGGTGGCCACAGCGCCGCTATTATACACCAAAAGAAGCACCCATTGTCCTTGTTTTGGATGTTAATTACAGCATGTTTGAGTGCTATTTCGCGAGGCAGGGGCAAATAAGAGGATGCATGTAGAACGTCGCCACATTTGTTGATATTGACACCCAAGGATACGATGCGACAAAGTGCCCACCCGGAGTCTTTTTCGTCAAAATTTTCCATTTTTTCATCAGAGATTGCACGACATTTTCAGCAAACCACACGCCAAAACCGCTTTTATTCAGTGTTTCGTTGTCTTCGTTCATCATTAACAAATAATTTTTAGTTGAAAAGTGTTTGACGTCACGCGTTTCACCACCGTCTATTGAATTCTTAAGAAACTCACCAGATAACACAAAGTTTATTTTTATATTTTGTTTCTTTTTCGAATTAATCGGATTATTCTCAACCAGATCGCTTCGAGACAGTCAGAAAAAAATGATTCGACGAATTTATGGGTTAAATTCAGAACGATGCTTGTTCTAATTCTACACGAAAAGGCTGACTCTGTATCAATCCAGCGGATTCTGCTAGACCGGTTCTTCTTTGACGGCTTTTTCTTCTTTTTAACTCGCATAATAAAGTTTTATATAGCAGTAAATTCGAAATAAACGTTTGAATAACATATCTTGATGATGTATTTACCAGAACACTATTCTTTTGCACTTTTGATGCCAAGCGAACGTATTTAGATATTAATTTTAAAAACACATCGATTTTTCTTTCACACTTTTTTTAACCAATAAATTGTAAGAATATTTTATTTTATCGATGACCCTCGTTGTTAAATTATTTAACGACATTTAATGTTAAATTTTCTCTATCAAAATTAATATACCACATTTATTATGTAACTAAATTGCACTATATTTTATGGTCGCGCGCGAGCTTGAATGGATGGTGTGTGTTACTGGTCAAACACGAACTGAAGCTGGTCGACGGTTACACCTGTATGCAGTTTTTTTGTACCCACCCTCTTAATAGCTATTGGCTTTTTGTTAAAACTATCAATAACATCGTTGCTAAAATGCGTTACAAGCCTTTTAGGCAGATAGTAGAAGTACTCTTTGATATAGACTATTACGCAGCGTCCATATTTACCTTCGAAAGAACGAATCTTGTCAATTACATATTCTTTATTCAACTCTAGGTCTTTAATTAAACCCTTTGTATGAAGCTCGCATTTGGCTACTTTATTAATATTATCAACCATCGACAACACACACGTCGGTGACGGAGTCGAGCTTGATGATTCTGACATCGTTGTGAATAATTTAATACAGACTGAGATTATGCGTCAACCCTTTCGTGTTGATATACCCTAATTCCCACCACTAAAAACTCTCTTGGTTTTACTGATTTAAACAGCTTTAATATCGAATTATGACAGCCGGGGTTTTTTCATTTCTGTTCGAATTCTTTCATTATAAATTGCGATTAATAAATAACTATGTGGGTTTAGTTTAACCACTAACAAATCAGAATTTATTAACGAGAAGTTGACTGCTTTTCTAACCAACGCAGCCAATCATTATTATTTAAGCACGATTCGCTAAAATTATTCTTTGCGTTGTTTTACGAGCCATTTATTGATATGATACCTCTTCACACACCAAAATTGCGCGACCCACATTAACTGAAACATGTACATAAAAAGTTGATTTACTTGAATTATAATTAAGAAAACATTTTTGGTTTGTTAACACAACGTAAATGTGCTTTGAAGATAATAATTTTAAGTTTACGCATAAAATATTTGTATCGGGATAAGTTATAATTTATCAAATTAAAATCTAGCTGTTACCTATATATATTTAAATAACACACCCATTTTCTTCTAATGAATAATAAAATTTAATTAGAATAATTATTGATTTTAGAATATTTCACACGGCCTTTTGGAGACCACCAGCGTTGGTTTTTGTTACATCACACAAAACACTAAATCAGGGAATAGCCATTTGTTGAGATACATCTGCGTCTCGTGTTATAGAAATTTTTGATGATATCGCTAAGAGTCAGTTTAAATATACGAGCTTTTTATCTACTATACCCAAAGACGATCCGTATAATAATTTACTATTGTGTACAACCAACACGACTGATGTAATCAAAGAATACACATTTTGGTGGCGTATTTTTTCTCAAGCGTCGCATGCAACGGCCAAAGCCACCCATATAGTGATAATTTACACAATCAGCTATTGTGAGCCGCCACCACAGTGAACAATATATCACGACTATAAATGATTTTCCAGCCCACCCACGTTTAATCAGTCAAGCTAGAGAAGGCTTAAAATTAACTAAAGTTCTAATGGGCAATTAAGCTCATGCGTTTTACTTCCGAATTAATACAAATTATTATATATTTAATTGTATAGTTAAATCGATTACGATTAATATTTTTGACTGTGATTTTCGTTTTCTTCAGCTTTTATCTGCAACAGTCAAAGTCGCCCCCTCATAATGATAATTTACGACGCGTAATTAAACTCGTTCGTTTACTTCTGAAATAATACAAATTATCGTATATTTAATTGCATAGTTAAATCGATTTCAATTAATATTTTTACTTGTGATTTTCGTTTTTCTAAGGCAGGAGCCTCCCCTCTTGCTTGTTTCTTTTCACATTGTCCCATGAACTCAATTCTGTTGCGCATCAGGGTGTATTCTTTTTCACATTAACCAATAAAAGCGGTTTCGGAGATAATTAGGGTTGGTGGTTTGTCTCATCTTATATCGCATCTCTTTTGGCTTGCATATAAAAGTGAAAATTTTTACGTTTTGGGCCAAAAAAATGCCTCGACGACGTCAGTTAACAACAACGAAGATGTCCGTGTGTGTGGTTGACTCGAGCCACACAGTACCCTACGAGATGATGGACGATCATCTCCGTCGAGTGCACCCCCGGGAGTATGAACATCGGGAGCAAGGTCGCTTGGGAGTTGTTGTATGTATTTTTTTACTTTAAGTTATGTCGTTTATATATAAAACTCATTGCTATTAAGCAAGTGAATTTTCATTGCATGTTTTTGCTAATAATTTTATAAATAGCCAGATGGTTCGAGTCGGCGACCGACAACAGCTCGCGAAAGGCTACGTGCCCGGCTAGCGGCTCGAATACCCGCGGATGTCCAGCCAACACCGCCACCGCCGCCCTCATCTCCGTTGGATGAAACAAACACGATAGAAATCGTATATATTTATTTATAAATAGCAATTTTAAATAAATTAAAACTAACGTTTTATGATTTATTTCAATCAACTACGTAATTTACAGGTGGTTGTATGTGAGTCGATAAAAAGGTGTTTTAAGATTTTTTCGGTCTTTGGAAAAAATAAGCGGTTGTTATTTTAAACTAATAAGTGCTTAATTGTGTTTAAACCATTTGTTATTAATATTTCCAAGAAGCGTTGATTAAAAAAAACAGTCAGTCTAGGTTCTAACTTGTTTGATTAAACGTGGGTCTACTTAATTAATTAAATCCACCCGTTGCAATCTATGCATTTATAATTAACCAACACCTGCACATCGAGAGAGAGAGATAGCTTGGTTAGAAAAGGACATAATTCCCTGTTCCAACTTGTTCGGTAATCTCGAGTGCGGCTTAATTAAACCCACCCGCGACGCGGGGCGGTGTCGACGATTTGTAATTATAGACGGCCATCTTGCATATCATTATCAAATATATCATAATTCTAATCAAAATCACCACCTTAACAACGCTCCACCCCCTACCGGGGGCGGCGAATTATCCAATCATCGCACTCATATGAACAAGTACTCGAAAAGACGACCACACCCCACAATTCTAATCAAAAATCGCCGCCTTAACTGCGCTCCACCCCTACCGGGGGCGGCGAATTATCCAATCATCGCACTCATATGAACAAGTACTCGAAAAGATGGCCACCCTCAATGGCCGAGTCCCACTATCAGCCATCTTACTTCATCAAGGGGGCGGCGAAAAGGGTTGCAGCAATTACACCCCACAAGTACCGAGAGTAATTAAAAATGTAGCAAGTACCGAGAGTAATCGAAAAAGCACTACATATACATCGTTTACACCCCGCAAGCGCACATGCATCAGCCATCTTACTTCATCAAGGGGCGGTGAAAAGGGTTGCACCAATTACACCCCACAAGTACCGAGAGTAATTAAAAATGTAGCAAGCACCGAGAGTAATTGAAAAAGCACTACATGTACATCGTTTACACCCCGCAAGCGCACATGCATCCGCCATCTTACTTCATCAAGGAGGCGGTGAAAAGGGTTGCACCAATTACACCCCACAAGTACCGAGAGTAATTAAAAAAGTAGCAAGCACCGAGAGTAATTGAAAAAGCACTACATGTACATCGTTTACACCCCGCAAGCGCACATGCATCCGCCATCTTACTTCATCAAGGAGGCGGTGAAAAGGGTTGCACCAATTACACCCCACAAGTACCGAGAGTAATTAAAAAGTAGCAAGCACCGAGAGTAATTGAAAAAGCACTACATGTACATCGTCCACACCCCGCAAGCGCGCGCAATTACACTAAGTACACGCCGTGTACTTGCATGTACAGAGAGTAATTGCAAAATGTACTAGTTATTGCTGCTGAATGCCCCCATTGCTACTACTATCTTCTGCGATGTGGAAAATAAACCACGTCAATTGCAAATTTTATTTTGTTAATAATACATTCCCTACAGAGCTGTTTATAAGAATTAACTAGGGAGTTGTGATTATTTTAATATGTAAAGATTATTTTAAAAAAATATGCATACCTCTCCACCAAAAAACCTCTATCTTTTGTACTATTTCATAATTATTTTAAATGGCATGAACTGGAGAAAATAAAAACCATCCACTAGAAGGTACTGCTTGTTTATTTCGAAAGTATGAAAACACTAAAAGCTTTCTCTTTATAGACTACCTACTCATTCCTCGGAAAATAATAAATAATAAAAAAAATGCATTTTTTAATATTACTATTCCAGAAACAAAGACGTATATGTTATCCATTAATTTGTGATCAGTAATGGAAACATTACTAGTGTGAATTTTGTCGATCTTATCGGGATATATACAAATATTAGACTGTCCACTATAAAACACGATAGATTTTTTGTGAAATATTATAATGGAAAATGTGCAGTTTAACTCGTAGAAATTAATACATTTAGAAAACTATCGACAATGATCGCTCTTAGACTACCAAACGCCAAGGCATATAATGTTTTAGATGTTATTTTAAAAATTAAGCAATACGGAGGTTGGAAATTTAATAATGTAAAAGAAGGTTACGTAGAAAGATTTTTTGAAAATAAAAAAAAGAATCGTTAACATTTTAAGTGAATCGTCTGCTATACTAGCCGACGTGGCTTCGACTGAAGTTGAACAAGTGCAAAGAGGAGATATAGGTTTGAGGCAAAGTCTTTTGAGCAAGGTTGGACGAACGTGTGACGCTTGTTTTCCAAATTGGTTAGTTTCTGTAAATAACAAAAGCGGACGGATCTCGGGCGCCAGATTTGATGACGAAGTTTATTCTCCGTTTGTTGGTTGGGCAGCTACAGTGGAGGTTAAAAATTCGACATACGAAAATGCGCAATATCGACCCGGGCAACGGCTTGAGTGGTGTATTCAAGACGCAAAAATGCGTCACCCCAAACAGAACACGCGGATTATAAAAATGAATAGGAATGGCCAAATTGACACACGAAAATGCGCTATGCCAACTTGGACAACTGTTTGAGTGGTGTACTTAAGGCGCGAAAATGCGTCACCTCAAATACAACACACAGATAGGAAAAAAGAAAGTTAAGGGAACATAAACCGGTATCTATGTAACATGCGGGTCGGAGAGAGAATAGCCAAAGCGGTATCTTTGGCGGTTAAATTAGAAAAAGCGGACTTACTCAGTATTAACGGCAGGACCAGGTGGAACAGGTATCCGGAACCAACTGCCTGTTTAGCAAAAGAGTTCACGCTTATATCAGGCATAACTTAAATGGAGCAACTAGTATACGGGAGGGGACTGAGTGCGCACCAAAAGTTTAGGCGGGGCGCTATCGGATTTTGTACAACGGGCCGCTTGCTATCTTTTGCTTTGGGTTTACAATTAATAATAAACAAAATTAATAACCAGTTAAAACATAACGAAATCGGTCTTATCCTAACAATTAATTATTTAAATTAATTTAGTGACGGTGTGATACTTAGAAATAAAAACGCATCGTTACAAACGCAAGAGAATATTCTTCCTGATTCTGGAGTCAACTTGACCGATTGTGTTTGTAATAACGTACTCTGAGAGAAATAATTACAATATTAAGGATATTACATCATTTTTTCTGTATAATACCGAACTTAACTTGCTCTGTATAAAACATACAAACGCGAACGTATATTGGTTAAGACCTGCACCTGATGAAATAATGACGTCATACATTATTTAAAAGAAAAATAAACATCACACATATGTGACGTAAGTAATATATTGAATACTTGTATTCTATGAATAGACACTCTAGACAAATAAGTGGTATATTCCGTGTGTTCCAGGGAGAACGCAACATAGGATTTTTATTAAGGCAAAGTATAGAACGGATCTACTTGTGCTATGATATTTTTCACCGTCGCGATACGACGTGCGTTGTAATTGTCAGTACAAGCTAAATGTAGGTTAACAAAAATGTTGTGATTATTTGAGAATGCCAAATAGTTAACAGCTTTGAATGTTTGAACTTTGGTTTAAACTCACAAAAAGAATAAGGTTTGTATTTTAAATTATTTTCTTTGTTTCATATTCTAAATTTCAGATCATAAATTTAAATCTCTGCAAATGCACACATGAGGTCTATGCACACAATCGCCAAACCTTTCTAAAATGAATTTAAATTATGTTTATTAATAAAATTGATTTTCTTTAAAAGTCGTGTAAAATTCTTTTTTGTGATTTTTTGGTGGTCCTGAAAAGGGCCGTTTTGGTTTTTGGGTAGGTATGCAGAAATGAAAGCTACATTTTATTTAAATCAGCAACTGCTTATATTAAATGCTCGAACTGCTGTCCATTTACTGCTAAACAATGCCCTAATCGATTATAAAAATTGCGTCGCACATTAGAGATTACGTTTACATTAAAACAAACATCTACAATTCTGTCCTTTAATGACTTGACAGTGATGGTCGATCTGAATACACTTTAGAGGCCATGTATGACCATAAGAAAAAGTCATTAGGAGACAAATCTGGTGATCTCGGTGGCCAAGCAATTTCACCACCTCTTCCAATCCAAGTTCTGGGCAACGCATCATTTAAAAGGCCTTTTACCAGATTAGCACTATGAGCTGGACACCCATCGTGCTGATACCAAACAACAATATTCTCTGCAACTTTGTGCAATGCTGGTAGCACATGCTCAATTAATAGGTCACGATACTTAACAGCAGTAAGTGTACCCTCAATAAAAAAAAGGACCTATTACGTTATTGGAAAATATCCCAACCCAAACATTTACTGATTGGGGATATTGGGTGTGAGCTGGTATAAACAGATGATGGTTTTCTCTGCTCCAAAATGGTAATTTTGAATGTTTGGTGTTCCATTTAATGTAAAAGTGCATTCATCAGTAAAACACAGATTTTTAGTAAAGTTATCGTCATTATTAGATTTTTCCATTAAAATTTCACAAAATTCTTGTCTTTTTTCAGCATCCGTTCTGAAAAGCTCTTGATGTCGAGAATAATGATAAGACTTATACTTAGACCGCAGTCAACACTTAGTTGTCGAACACTTATGATCGGATTATGCTCAACTGCTGCTAGTACATCAATCTCGTCGTTGTTGTTGTTAGGCCAGCTTTGGCCTCTTGTGAACGCTGCCAGTATTTTCAAAGGTTTGAAATACTCGCATGACTGTACTAGCACTTGGAATCGGTCGATCTTAAAAAAGTGCAGCAAATAATGCTGAACAGTTTCTATAGCTTTCACCACTGCATACCTATTTAACCATTTGAACTTATTCAGCAGTTGTATACACACTCATTATTGCAGAAAGTTATAAAAGTAGCGCTAATAATTCAAATTTAAGTTGGTTGCTGCAACTTCAGAGCAATCAAAATGACACATACCGACGTCGCATTGGTTGAAAATTTCAAAGCACTAGTAGATCCATTCTATATTTTGCCTTAATGAAAGTCCTATGATGCGTTCTCCGTCGGACACACGGTATACAAACGCTTAGACAATACTTACGTTTTTGTGTATGCAACTTACTTTCCGTACGTAGCTTCCGAATGTCTGCATATAATATCGTTTTGACGTAGTTATGCACGTGCCTTACCTTAGTTGTATCTTTACTTTATGTACGTTTCTATGAAATTTTCGTTTGACGTATACGTTACAATTAATTGTTATTGCGTGTTCCTTATTGTAATATTCTCTAATTTAATTTTTGGAAATGAGTGTGTATACTATCCCTGAGAAAGTTCAAATGGTTAAGGGGGTATACAGAGGTGAAAACTATAGAAACACTTCTGCTTTGTTTGCTGCACGGATCGGCAGAGAAACCGCAGTGTACACAAGCGTCCGAAGCAGGTTCAACAAAACCAGAAGATGGACAACGATGAAGAAATCAATGTACTCGGTGCTGGGCAACTTAACCCTAGTATTCAACAACTAAGTATCGACTGTGGTGTAAATAGGTGTCGAGTTCATACAATTTTAAAAAGCATAAACCGATGCTGACAAAAGGCAAGAATTTTGTGAAACATTAATGGAGATACGAAATAATGATATAAATTTTGTTAAGAATATTTGCTTCACCGATCAATGTTCGTTAAATCTTAATGTAGTTTGTGGTATCAGCATGATGGATGTCCAGCACATAATCTAAATCAAATAAAACAACTTTTAAATAAAGCTCTTCCTAGAACCTAAATTGAAAGAGATGAGGAAGTTACTTGGCCACCAAGATCACTAGGCTTGTCTCCCAACGACTTCTTTTTATAGCCTTACATATCTTCGAAGGTTTATACAGACAGAACCCACGACACAATTGAGTCTTTAAAAGATAAAATTGTAGAGGTTTGCTTCAATATACCAGCAAATATTATTGTAAATGTGCAACAAAACTTCTATTTTGGGCACTGTTTAACAGTAAATACACAGCATTTTAAACAGTTGTTATAAGCTAAGCACTTCGCATGTTATACCGATTAGCTTTCACTTCTGTATATCCGCAAACAAATCAGTCTTTTTCAGGACTACTAACACATTTATAGAAAATAATTTTTAATGCAATGTAATTAAAGCTTAAAACGACAAACACTTTTAATAAAAATCCGTATTTGAAATTACAACATTGCTTACTATTGTTCTTGGATGGTTTTAAAATAATAATCTGGTTATCTTGTTTGTTGACTCCTAGATTCTAGTAAAACCTGAAATAGCAAATTAAATAATTTAAAGCACAAATCTTTACGCTCCCGTTATTCATAACAATAAAAACCTTAATCGGGCATTTTTTAAAAATCTTCATTAATCCCATGACTTTCAAATTGTTTACGATCTAGAAGCTAAAAATGTATAACACATCTAATTCTGGGTTATACTTTACTTCGCTGATTCCGAATAAAGTCCTTAGAACACCAACTTCTGTTTATCGGTAGAGACCTGTGGTAGAGACAAACTACTCGATCTATACTAATCGAAATATCTGTCTTATCTATAATAACAACTGTATTGACTTAAAATAAACTTTTAGCTTTAGAATACCTGCATATTCTTGTAAGATGCAAGTTTTATGTCTAATAGTTTACACACAGGTCTACAATACAAGAAAACAACCCCCTCATTTAACCTCAAATTAAATACAAACAGGTTTTATGCAAAAGTATTTTATTATGCTTGCTTCAATAGCTATATTAAAAAAGCAACTAAACATTGAATAGAATTTTCGTAAAATCACAAAATACTAAATGTATCCTTACCCTACGTTCGTATCGTTATTAACTTTGGGTGTAATACTAGTTTGTTATGTATGAAGGACACCTATATAATGCGGTTAATAAAATCAAAGTGTGATCGACATCTTCTTTCCATATCCGTTTATGATCTACTTGGCCTTCGATCCTATATGAAGAATTGACACGCTCTTGGAGAACAATCGAAGGACTCATCAATCAATTGTTCTGAAACAACGTTACTGAGATCAAATCGTGTACCCATGCTTATTTCTGCTAGCAAAAAAAATTAATTTTGTCTGATGTATTTTAAGTAGGTAAGTGGTTAACGTACACAGTATTTCTACTTGTTCAAAAGGGTGGTACTTCAAGTAAAACATTCAGTAGAAAAAATCGAACGCTTTGGCGATAAAACGTTACACAGATCATTGAGAGTTTTAACAAAATCTTTCTCTCAAATGCTTTGTTTTAATATTACGTGCACCAAAACAATAAATAAATAGATAATCCATTACTAACCTGCGAATAAATGTAAATAGGTACTCATTACAATCCCACCGATTAAGATACCTCGTTTCTTCATTCATTAGGTATACTTTTAAACACTTATTAAATAAAATGTAGGTAAGGTAAATCACAACGTAAGTACAATGCTTAACTGGCAAGTAGTTAGTTTAACGGCATAGTGCGCAAATTACAAAATCATCACGTATCTTTCAGTTAAATCTAGAGTACGTATGCAACATCCAAATAATAAAGATAATGGTGGGCAATGTACGTCCATTCTATAATTAATGATAGAATATACGTTAGCAGTATTTTTAAAGTGACGTCATTAGTGAACTTTATAGATGGCATGTATGCAACATACAATTACGTTACTTCACTGTAACAAATATTTATACAAAATTTGTACATTTAGTATTTATCCATTCCATAATGGATGTAACATATCAATAAAAAATATGAAGTTCAAATAACTCATCTGTAACTCGAGTGGATATATTTATAAATCTGAAAAATAATAAATTAACCAATAAAGTATTGTTTCAAACTGCCACTTGCGTAAAATTATTACATAACTACTTTACATAACTGTGATAAGGTATGTAAAAAGTGACGTTCTAATGTATAAAAAAACGTAAACTGTAATCTTTATTACCGTAATTAACATATAAATAAAACAAACACACAAATCAAATTATAATTATAAATTGTGACTGAGTTAAGTTAATAGTATATTATGATACGAGTTTTATAAGACGCATTTTGGCGCACGCAAAGTGCGACAAAAAGAGTAAGTGCGACAAAATGCCTTATAAACGAGTGTCATACAATATTTTTCTATTTTGCGCCTCTTTTACAAAATAAATAAAATATATTTTGAAATAAAAATTTATGTCGATATTTTTTAATTTTTGAGGTTGGCAATACAAACTGTCAGATTATGGAATTTTGAATGTAAATTTATACAGTATTTAAAATTCCACCAGAAATTAACGATATTGCGTTTAAACACCTAAGCATTTCTTATAATTGGGTTGCCATAAGTTCATTCAAGTGAAATAAAAGCATCCCACCCTGTGAACAGGTCAATTGGGATTAACATCATAAGAAGAGTTTCAAAGAATATCGCCAAATACTTGAAATTGCCCAACCCAGAACTTTTCACTGGGCACTGTTTTAGGAGAACCAGTGCCACACACTTGGCAGATCGGGGGGGGGGTTGATTTACTAACAATTAGGGGTCACGGGGGATGGAAATCCTCTGCGGTTGCAGAAAGTTATATTGACGCGTCTTTGAAAAACAAACTTCAACTTTCTCAAATGCTTTCATCAGAGCCCACCAATAGTAACCTGCCTGGATGTTCCTCCTCTGCTTCCACCGATTGTCACACCACTCCTACTAATAATTTTCAACAAAATCATAAAGTCATAATTTTTACCTGGTCCCGGATTTAACACTATTCCGCATTCTCAAATGCTTTCATCGGAGCCCACCAATATTAACTTGCCCGGATGTTCCTCGGCTTCCAGCTACTGTCACACAGCTCCTAATATAAATAATTCTCAGCACAATATCGTATCGACCCTGGTGCCGGTGTTAACATTAATCTTCAGCAAAACTCAATGTAACTATTAATATTTATAATAATTGTACATTTTCGTCACATAATTAAAGTAAATCGTTTTGTTTGTTTACTTGTATTTATTAATAAATAATCGACCAAACTGTACGTAGACTTCTGACATTCAGTGTTAGTGTTACCAACATTAAAAAATATAAGTACACCAGCGCTATAAACGCCCTCGAATTTCTATTAACGCACCGCTTTGAGTGCGGTTATAGCTTTGTAAACGACGCAAAATAGAAAAACAATTTTTACGACTTTTCATTTGGTCAAATTTTCCCTACTGTGTGCAAGCACTCCATTTCTCAGTTCAAATGCATAATAACAGTAACAATGTTGATTAATTGAGAGAATTAGTAACAGTAAAACCAAACCTATGATTGAAATTCTAGCCGTTATTCAAAATATTTCAATATTTAAAAAAATAGGATATCGTTGAGTTAGAATACACAAAACCGCAATTAAGTTCAACAACAGCGCATGTCCTGTTATATTCGTAGAACAATGATTCAAACAACTGCACACGTACTTTAAATTCATCACAAGTTACAAGTACTCGAACAATACAACCTTTTGATAAAACTTAGCAGTTGTTTTCCAAGAAATTGAAAATAATCCGATGTATTACTGCGGTTTACATTGTTTGAAAATACGTTAAATGCATGGAATAGTGCGGAAAACTGAAACTTCGTTTATTTCTTAACAAAGTTATAAAGTATCCGAAGAATACCCCAAACAAAATAAGAAAGTTACTTTAAAATGCAAATGTTCTAAGTTTATTATAGGTGGACTAAATCAACTGAATTTAATTATTAAAGGATTCACTTACGTACTGACAAACTTACTAAGACAGTCTATGAATCTAACACAAAAGTTTAAGTAAAAAGTTTTGCGAATATGATTTGCAGTCTGTTTATTGCTTGAAGGTGTATCTGAAATACGGGTCACAGGAAATGCATGTTTAATATTGCATGAATATGTGTATCCATCCATATTGTCATGTTGTTGCTTTACCACGTCGATGTGATGATTACCGTTAAATTGGGAACGGTAATCTCCAATTTCAAAATAGATTACTGCTAAATTATTAAATTTCGTTTTCCTTGTAATTGAGGTATTAATTGATTTCTAATTTATATGGAAATTTCATATTAGCGTGTAGCATAAAAATGCAATTACATTGAAAATCGATTGATTTTAAATATGAGTATAAAATTAAATTCTAAATAATTTCAAAACATAATATACACGTAAACAAACAAACTTACACGAAATTTAAGAACGCAATTGTATAACAATGTTTAATAATTTTTAATATTGGTATTGTTTTTGCCATTAATTTATTAATATATTTGTTTCAAAATGGTAACCGTTGCTTCCTAGTTTTGACATATATCGTAATGCGACTGCTTCAGGGCGAAGACTTGAAAAACCAAAAAGCTTAAACCAAGCAAACGAAAAATTCTGAACAGACCGATAAAAAAAATCATTTTAGAATTTGGCTTACGATTGGTTGGAAAAGTTATCTACCCTTTCGAAACAACCAATCCCGAAAAACATTTTTACTTCAATCCAAAGGATAAGTTTAAATTTGACATAAATACCGTGACTGCTGTTCTGAAATCGGGCAATAGTATGGATTTTACAGTAACAAAATTGTAATACAAATAAATTAAATTCTACATAAATAATGTAACTTTGCTATAGCGCAGACCAACCACGGTATGACTTTTAAAGTTAACAAAATTGTAATAAAGTATCACTGTTATTATGGTTTATGTGTTTATGCACGTTTTTACTAGTACTAATAGTAAATAAGTAGTACGGTGACCGCCAAAAAGGTTAATGACATTTGTACCGTAATTTATTGTCCAAAGAACTACTTTGGGAAAATTCGTCCAGTCGTTTTTGAAAAAAACTAAAACTTACCTGTTTTGTAAACATTGTAATGTAGTATATGTGGGCTAATTTTAGGAGAATTCGTAGAGCAGTTTTTGAAACAATTTTTTTTTCAATTGTGCTGTCTTAATTTTTGGGGTTAAAAAATCCGCTCAGCACCTCTAGACAGTCAAAACGATATTTTACCGTAATTTATTGCCCAAAAAACAAATTTTGGGGAAATTCGTTCAGTCGTTTTTGCAAAAACTAAAACTTAAGAGATTAAATTCTCACTTAGTTAAGTTTTTCTAGAAAAACCACTATGGCTATTTTGTAAACATTGTAATATAGTATACGCGTGCAAATTTTAAGGATAACCGTTTTTGAGAAAATCGATTTTTTTAATTTTACACCGTTAATTTTAGTAGTAGAAAAAAGTACCTCTGGGGAATCTCTAAACAACCATTAATATGAAATTTAAATCAAATTGTCCTATTTGTTTGGCGTCTTGGCCAGTAGATATATAGACATACATACATACATATTTTACAAAACGCGATTACAATACTTTCTCTCTAGGTATGCGAGAAAGTAAACCTTACATTGTAAAAAAACTGAAACTGAACACCTTAAGAACGTAATTTTTAAATTAGAAAGCTAAAAATGAACAAAGTTTGCACTCCCTACCTATGAAACAATCAAGAGCTCACGTAAAGCAGGCACCGAAACGCTGTTATCCCGAACATGTGTTTTAAAAACGACCAAAAAACACTCCACATTAGAAGCTTTTCACGAACAATTTTTTGATATACTTACATTGTTTGTTACCTAGAATTCAATTTACAAACATTTTATTTGTTGTAAATGTTGTAAAACAATTCAATTCTTAAAATAAGAGTTTGACAATTAAATAAGTTAACTGGACGTCGAGTTTCCATTCATATGTGAGTTTCTGTAACATATAGACAATTGTCACAACAAATTAGGAACGAAAATATTGATATCATCTTGACATATGAAGGATAACAATTCAGCATGATTTTAATTTTTTCTTTTTAAAAATCGATATAACTAAAAAACCAGTCATTTTTTAGATATGGTATAGTAATTAAACTACACCTTAAATTTTACGTAAAATCTGAATATAAAATAAAAAATAACATGTTCCATTTGAAATAAGAAATTTGACAGCTACTTCCGGTACAACCGGAAGTGCTGTATTAACGAAAATATTTTGTCTGAGTTCAGTAATGTCGAAAACAGGTGCAGCACTGTTTTTAGAAAATGAATCGAATTAGTTCTCCATATACATTTAATGCACGCTCGATGAGCCGGACCCTGTAGTTCTAATAACACATTATTACATTTTTTAAAAGAGGCATTTTTGTAATACGACATTATTTTCGTCGCTAGTAAGAAAAATCAAATTTTCTTCACTATTTGTAGAGAAAAAACGTCGGTTTTTTATGTATGTGATGATTATCATTGACCGGTTATTAAATCGAGAAATTGTTTTTCTTTACGTCCTTCCAGACGCCTCTAACGATAAATATATTATTGACCAATGTCAATAATAAATTGTTCAATGGTTGATAGTCAAAAAAAGTAGATTATAAAATAAAAACATTTATGTAATTACTAATTTAAGCGAATGTAAATTTAGGCAACCAACTCTACTTAATAGTACAAAACAAAAGTATATACAGAAATATAACACGAATAGCCTAACCTAAATTAATTCGTTGTTTTATGTTTAACATAGTAATTGATTGTGCGGTTATTATAAATCACATTAACCACTCCTATTGTAGCAGTACTTGTTAAACTTTCACTGGTATATTAATTTGCCTGTTCTGAATTAGTCAGGTATAACTACAAGAACTGAACTGTAGGATAATCCGGGATACTCATGTTGACAGGTATCTGGTAGGCCTTCTGACCCTTCCAGCAATTCTTTTTCTATTTGCTAGTGATTCCTGTATATATCCTTCAGCTACTGTCGACGACTTCCACCCTCAATGCTGCTTAAGGGTTATTAAATCTCCACCACTTTCTGCTAAAATTGTAGCTGAAGTGCGCCTGAATGAATGCCCGGTAAATTTGTTTATATCAGGTAATTTTAAAAATTGTGCAATAAGTTTGGCATTTATCTAATCATACCACGAAAGCTATTAAAACATTTTTCTAGATCTGAAGTTGGTATGTTTTTAACGTATTTTTTGACATCAACCCAATGTGGTTCTAAAATAACAAATTTTCTAGCGGCACCATTTTTACTGGTTGGAATATTGATAATTATAAAACCGTCACGGAAATCAAAATCTTTCACTCGCATATTACACAATTCATCAGTTCTGCAAGCTACAGTTACAGCAATTACTAACACGACCTGTAATAATGAAAAGTAAATTTAATAACTAAATTCTAATTAATTGTAAATTACCTTAGTAGATAAAAACATCTCATCTAATGCGTCATTTAAGAATATTTTATATTTCTGGTTTCGTAAATACCAACGATTGCTTTGGAATATAATTCGCATTTTCCTTGCCCCTGGGCCAAACGACGTCTAATAAAAAAACACTTTTCCCCACTCATGTGGGTGGAGCCTGTTTTTTAAATACTATCACCCATCGAGTGATATCTTAAAATAACGAGCTGACCAAGACGGTTTCAAATATGCATGACAAAATTTTTCAAACAATAATTGAGTTAATTCTCCTGGTGTTCTCTTTCTATACACACCTTGGAAGTGTGCCTGACCTCAAGTTGTGATAGCTAGATTTTATGGGCATGCCCCCTGGCCAAATGAGGTCTAATAGAAAAACACTTTTTCCCACTCATGTGAGTGGGGCTTGGGAGGGCGCCTGTTTTTAAATACGACCACCCATCGAGTAATCCCTTAAAATGACAGGCTGACCAAAATAGTTTCAAATATGCATGACAAAATTTTTTCAAAAATTCTTTTCAAGTAAATTGCATCCCTTCAGGGAAAATTTGCAATTTGTATTAATTAATTGTGTCATACTTTCTAAATATTATATGGGTTCTCAATCAAGTCGTCCGCCGGTCTGTAGACCGGCTTTTGACCTAGTAACAAATATTACAAAAATCGTAAAAAAACAAGATAACGCAATTGTTTTCACAAACTTTAAGACAATGAAAGCATAGGTACGTTGATCTTTAAAAAAAAGGAATTATATTTGTACATAAATAAATAGATTAATAACTAAAACATATTTTGGTAATTTGTTAGTAATGGAAAAAATTGTATATACACCACGATAGAGAAGGCTATTATTGACCTCCTGCACCTCGGAAAACAACCTTGGCAATCGGTGAATAATAGCACTCTTCTCTACCTTAGCGTATAATATACTATGTTCATTTGCGTGCTTACTATTAAATTTAGTGATTTGCGTGTCACAATAAAAGAGATTTAAAAATCGTACAAAAAATAGCATACGCAACTTGTAAACGGACAGACATTCCCGAAAGGATCTGTTTCCGCACATGATACGCAAATAACTATTGCAATTGTTGGTCGTAAGTATTAATTGCAGTAAGTATTGAAGATTACCTGCCGTCATGCTCAGAAAGTTTAAAAGCTGTTTAATATCTAATCTCCACTTACGTTTTGCTAAGGCTAATGTGAGTTATTTTCTTAAGAAGTCTTGTCACTTCCAATGTTGGATCTAAAATGATGAGGTCTGCGTCGCAGGTTATATTTGTACTGATTCAAAGGAAGCGGGGTTTCCATGGCACCGGTCAAATACGATGTTTCATGAGGTGTTGTTTGAGTGTAAGGATTGGATTCCAGAACCGGTAAAGCTTTGGGGTTTCTTCATTTTTCGTTCAAGTTGTTGGGATCTTGACGGTTTCCTAACCAATATGTTACGATAACCGTTAGCCGTTGCTAGTAACTTGTAGCTTTTGAAGACTATCTTGTGATCCCCACTGTCAATCGCATATTTGGCTACCGCTGAACAATTTGGTTTCAGACCAAACCACTCCACAACCCAACAACTCTTACGCGTAACCGAATACTGCTACCAATCCATGGCCAACAACCAGGCCGCCGGAGCAGTATTTCTTGACGTCTCTAAGACTTTTGACCGTGTCTGGCACGCTGGCCTTGTCTACAAACTTATCCGTTCCAACATCCACTCAAAATTAATCCGCATAATCCATTCATTTCTGTCACAGCGCCGTATCCAAATCAAGTTGAACAACGTCAAATCCTCAGTCCGCTACCTCACCACCGGAGTCCCGCTCCGTCCTTTCACCTACATTATTTAATATCTACACCCACGACATTCCAAAAATCCCACGTAGCGAACAAACCCTGTACACCGATGACACCGCCATCCTAACACGATCCTGACAATCCAAACAACTAACCCAATACCTACAATCCGCACTCTCTAGAATCCTGGTTTACTGACTGGCTTATTACCGTTAACGCGGAAGAGAGACTTGCAGTAATCTTTTCCTGCGAACTCAAGCACCGACCCGACGGCCAACTAACCATCCTCGATACTCCCATTCCATAGACCAAATCCACTAAATATCTCGGCGTTATCTTAGATAACCGCCTCACCTTTGCATCTCACATCCAATCGTCCTCTAACAAAAGTCGTGGCTCCCTAAAATCGCTAGCTCCTCTCTTATGCCGTAAAAGTTCCTTATCTCCGAAAAACAAACTTTTCCTCTACAAATCCATCATAAATCCTATCATGCTCTATGCGCCTCCTGTCTGAAGTCACGCCGCCGACACCCACATCCGAAAACTTTAAATAATCCAAAAGCCCTCCGTCTTACCTTTAACGTTTCTCCATATCACGAAAATCCAAACCCACCCCAATCCGCTCATCCGCAAAACCACCGATTACGATGTATCCTATCCCTTCAAAATCAAAGGCCTAAAACAGCTTTCCCCGACGACCTGTAAAATTTTCCCGCCCCCTCAAGACTAACACAAACAATATTTAAAACTTCTGTTGCAGATTACATCCCTCAATACGACGGGGTATAAGGACATTCCTGGCATATCAATCATGGCAAAACAAGACAAGACATCGTCAATCTATAGCTACCATCGGAAATGGAAAAGTCCTGTGAAGAAGTTGTTCACCCGCGTTAGCAAAACGTTAAGAAGAAATTCCAATCAACAACGGCCATTAGACCCAAATCTAGACCGCACATGAATAATTCTACCTTAAAAGGTCTTTACAAACTGTACCACTTATTTTTTAGACCAAAATAAGTCGATCTAATAAAACTTTTGTGTAGTTTCGGTGCAATACGGTCTAGAAGTTACAATTATAAAATGGTTTTTTTAATATAACTTTTGAACCGCTTAACATTTGAAACGTTTTATAAGCCAGAAAATTTCACATTAAAATTTTGACAAAAAGAATTTCATTGGCGGAGAAATTAGATTTTTAATAATTAAACATTTGAAATATCTTTGCCAATGGATAAAAGAAGGTTTATTTATCAAATGTGGATTAAGTACTCTACAAAAGATTCGATAAAACGCAGTTTTTGCAAAAATAAAATTTTACTAATTGATAGTATTATTTCTGAAAAATTTTACTTTTTGAAACATCTGAAATAACTCAAAAAAATTTGACAAATTTTGGTACGCTTACGCAGTTTTATGGGCCAGAAAAAATTATATCCAAATTGTGTCAAAAATCAATCCATAGACGGAGAACCGTTTTATTATTTTATTATTATTATTATTATTACTTTACACAAGCAAGAAGTAACAATACAGGGTGATTTGTTTGTTAGTTTTAGGTTCGCCTTGAATTGAATGAAATATAGTATTCGTATCATTATCAAATTGTTAAACATTGACAATGTTTTTTTTGCATCTTTATTCATTCTTGCCCTTCTATTTCCCCTAATCTGTTTTAAAACAAAGGTTTAGTGTCAAAAATGATCAAAGTGGAATTATCGAAAATGTACATGAGATATTTATAGGTAAACATAATACAGATAGGTAGTGTATAATGTATATTTTTCTACTTTGCGTTCATAATAAGTCTATTCTAGCACCGTAGTGACGTCAAAACAGTGTTAGAATAAGCAATAAGCGCGCGTGAATAAAATTGTAAAATATAATGTATTCGAGTTGGTAACATTAAATGTGAAGTGACAATTGGTTATATTCTAATAAGATTATATTTCATACTGGGGATTTGAACTTGTCAGGTAGCAAATTTTCTATAGCATTTTGAGCAATTTTTCTCATTTGAGGAGGTGTTTGTGATAAATTTTATTCAGAATTCATTTTTTCTATTTTGGGTCGCTTACAGAGCTATAAAAGCACCCAAATGAGTTCTTTTATAGAAATTTGAGTTCTTTTATAGAAATAGAACAATTTTTATTCCGAAGAGTGGTAACACTGATAATGTCCAAGATGTCATTACCTTCGGTGTGCATTAATTTAAATCGTAATTAATGTTCAGTAGATTTATTTATCTAAGAGTGAAAAATAAGGTAATAAAATGGTAATCAAAATTTCGTACTTGCTGACACAGGAATGCGGTTAGTAAGGTGTTTTCGATATTCTAAACTCCAGCAGTGACCATTTCCTCTATTACTTTTTCTAGGCAGTAATACAAATACTAAAAGAAGAATAATGTTTCAAAAAACCTGATACTGTTAATAGAAGACATAAATAGTAGCAGGCTGTTGTAAAATAGGTGGAAATAGAAAACTAAATGAAGAAGAATCGATAAATAAAATCATTATACAAAGAGAATGGTTTGACCAGTGACGAATAAAGTAATTATAGTATGATATAAACAGAAGTTTATAACAAATAAACGATTGGATTAGGATGATCTGTTGTGCAAACTATACGGTATTATTAGCCAACAGGAAGATCGTTTTTTTTACCAAACTATAACAAATACAATCAAATTGAAATAATTGGTGGAAATTTGTAGTATGTCAGATGCCGGCTTTGAATTCTTCAACATTGCGAAAAAAACTAAGCGTATGTTTAACGCAACATATCAAATTTTTGAGAAATACAGTTTTCTACAAATTATTTTAATTTGATGAATCTTAGTTCACAGCAGATGTCCGTGAGGTGGCGACAGCGCTATCATTTGCTAGGAAATAATATAATCTGATTGTATTCTCATCAAAAACTAAATGAATTTCACCACAACATGAAAAATAAAGATCAGCAGAAACACAGGAAAACAAAACAAAAGATGGAAAGATAAGCTGGAATAAAAGAAGCTAGAAGCTTAATTAAAAAAATAAAGAAAAATATTTCATCTGTACTCTCCTTAACTTTTATAGTTTTTATTACAGGTTTTTGTTATGGTAACGGCTTACAGTATAGCAGATATCATAAGAAATGAACAAAAAATTATGAAGAAGAAACTATACGTTTATGGTGAGGGTATGCCGTATAGTTTAATGCACTACAATTACCTTCTCTCGATTAAGAAATTATTAATAACCCAGTCATATTAGGGCTTTCACCTCGGAATGAAAGATAATAAGCTGCAAATTGGTATGAACCTTTGTTTTGTCATTCTAAATGTTGTCTCAAAAGTCACAATCGTTATCGTGTCCGCGTCTCAAAATATTCAAGGTCAAAGGTCACAAAAATCGGTTTTTCGCGAATATCTGGCTTCCTATCGGTTAAATGAGATTTGCATTTATTATAAAAGTTGTAGGCTATAAAATTCCCTACAACTTTTGTTTAAACTTTTTTCATACGACCAACCGTTTTGAAGGTAGAGCGCGAAGAGTGCACATCGTACAGTCATATACGACCTAATGCAAGGTCAAGCGTGAGTTATGGTTATCAGTACGTTATAAAGTCAATTATTTACTTGGAAATTATAATTATTAAACAACGCCCATTATTTATGTACTAACTATTAATTATTTATATTTAATTAAAGTAAGTAACTTGATTATTTATATATAATTATTCATATTTAACTATTTAAGTATAAAATATTATTAATTCTGGATTATATATTTTAGTTTTATTTTAAGTTAAAATGATAGTAAGAGTATATATTTTACACATATTTTATTTATTATTAAATACGGCATAATATACATTTATCAAAATGTGAGTTCAAATATCAAAAGTATCTTTGTTGATTTTAATTGTAATGAAATTGGAAATGGAAGCTAATTGTCTTTTTCTTCTTCGTCGTCTTCTTCTTCTTGTCGCTCAAAAATGTTCGATTCATTGTCATCATCCTCATTATCTGTCATGTTCATCTCCAAACCTTCCAGAATATCGGGATCATCATATGTATTTTCTTCATCGGGATTACTTGGATACAGTGAAGCGTTGAGGCAAGCTTGTCCGTTGCACTGGCCGCAAGCTAAAGAACATTGTAGCCCTGATTTTCTGCATCCACAGCGGGAACCACAACCATTTTTGCAATTGCAAAATATTACGTTTAGTAGTTCGGCTGGTGCTGGAGGTAATAACGTTCGTATGGGCTCCAGGATTTCATTTTCAAGCATCCAGCCCCATTCTTGAGGTTCTAAGTCCTTCCCTAACCACGTTTGAATCTGGTAGTAGACACGTTTTATGTGTTGATGAGCTGCTACACTTGTTGGTGGAAGTGTTGACAGTTGTACAGGTTTATTTAGTTTTGTAAATTTGATGAATTGCGTGTAGCGGAAATGATCAATGTTGTCCTCAGATTTTGGAGCATTATATAATGCCAACAAGATGCGCACTCCATTTTCTAATAATGTTTGTTTTGGGCAGTTTTCTTGTTGAAATACTTCCACCAGTTTATCTAAATCAGAATTTTTCCAATGCTCTAGTAACAGTTTTTTTCCCTTTTTTAAATAGCGCAGAAGTCGTGTCACAGCCACTGAATGCGTGTAAAAATAAAATGTGCTTTTTAGTACGAGGATATTGGTCAAAACTTTTAGTAGAATATATTTGTGTTTTGACATTGCCTTTGCCAACTTTTTCAAAAAATTTCCTGATGATGTGACTGAGTATTTCCAATTAAAATAACGAGCAAATCGATATCTTCTCCTATGATGACAGCAGTCTTTTGATGTTCTGATAAGGCAATAGCTGTGTCAATGATGAGAACATCAGCATCATCTCTGGCTTGTTTTGTTGTGATATTAACAGTTTTAAATTTTTCAACAAGCATGTCGATAAATTTTTTTATTAGACCGATTTGATAAAAATTTTTCTTGACTGATTGGCACAACCATTGTTTCGTCAAAACAAACTTCATATGATTTTGAAAGTGCAGCAGTTCTTCTTTGTTGTTCCAGTGCTTTAATATTTTTACTATAGTCCGAATATCCGTCAAATACAACAACAATTGCTGAGCCATAATGTGTTTGTAAATATTTAATGTACTTATTTAAAATAATAGAGAAAGTATCGTCTTTGCTCCATACGACGCGATGCAGAAGAAATCCACCATCGATGATGTATGTTACATTATTTTCATCAAGATCGATAACGACAGGCATCATATTGTCATATAATGTTGCTTTCGTGGTTTTTCTCATGCCATTACTATCAAATAAAGATGTCGGATACGGGCTTAGTTCATACTGAAGATATTCTTGTAAATTACTTTCAAATTTTTTGCTTACAGTTATTCTCTGGAAAAGTAACATTGGATCTATAGAAACTTTACAATCATTAATTTTGACAGATTTGTTAATGGCTGAAAGCGGTAAAACCTTATCGACGCGTTTTAACTTTATTTCGTTGAAGTTCAAACCAGTTATCTTTACCATAGATTGCAATCCGATTTCATGGGCTCGGTGACAATTAATTTGGTCATTTCCAACGATTCCTGAAGCTAAGGATACCAACTGATTCGTATTTGGAAAGGGATTATGAAGCGTAAACCAACCAACCAGTTCATTTACATCAGTATCATCCCTTTTTATTCGTGAATCTCTAGCATCAACATGTTGGTCCACAGAATCGAAAGAAATGTTACAAAACCGTTCAATTTCTTCACAAATTGTATTCGTGGCATACATAGCATATACCCACTTACATAGAACACTTTCTTGTGTACTTCGGCCTCGAGATACTCCTCCTTCTGTCTTCATAGATTTCATCAGACTTTGCTCGATTACCATGTCTGTCCATGTACCAGAATTGAATTTTTCTGTTCGTTTTACAGTAAAGAATCCGTTTTTAAAGTTCTCAAAAGCCTGTTGATCCATTGTCTCCTCAAGTTTTAACATATCTTGAAGATACAAATGAGCTGATTTCGCATATAGGAAATGACCACCAGCATGAAAATAGGGCAGCATTTTTCGCACTGCATCCAAATGTTCTTGAAAAAGTCCCAGCCTTTCAGCGCGAATGAAATCTAGGGCTATTGATACCATTTCAAAATATTGCACCCATAACTGTGCCGTGGGACCTCGAGCTTTTAATTCTTTTAGTTTATCCTGAAATTGATCAATTAACGAGTTGGAGCTGCTCGTACATCCTTCAACATCTTCGTAGGAAACATCGCGACTAGTTATCTGTTCAATTAACTCATCTAACACACAATTTTCAATTTTCATCTCTTCAAAAATCTTTATTGATAATGCAAGTCGTAATAATATATGGCCTCTGATACTTCTTGCATAAGCGTGACCATTCAACATTTTGTCGACCGAATTTGTAGCATATATTTTACTTAAAGCTTCCTTGAGACCACTACCGTCCATTACATGTCCTATGCATCCAAGAAAAGACATGAGCATATGAAATCCTCCAAGTTTGACAACTGTTTTAGACAAGTCTGAGTTTGCATCTGACGCAGCAACCATTTCACGTGCTTTTGAGTACAGGGGCTGATCAAATGTAATTATGCACGTTTTTGTTGATGTGACTTGGCAATATTTATAGCACTATGTAAAGTTGTATAAATTGTGTCTAAATTACTGGCAGGATGATCAATGAAAGGTAGAAATATAACCTGAGAAGTTGAAAAATTTTGATTATTTTTCGTAAGTTGTTGAAGATAGCCATTCCACCCTGGCAACGGTGAAAGAATCTTCCATTTTCCGTATAACCACAAAAAATCAACTGCATTAAATTTTTTTTCAATCAGTACTTGATCATCATGTAGATTTTGGACTTGAATCTTGCTGTACCCAGGTACAACTGGCTTTTCATATGCTAAAAGAGATACATGTGATATTGCTGCTAACTCTTTTGCACTCGGTTTAGTTGTACATTTTTTTATGCGATCATCATAAATTACAGCATCTTTCGGAGTAATTATTTTTATCATTCCCATAACGTGAAGAGTATTATTACCGTCAAGAGTACTGACATTAATATCTGCATTGTCTCCAACATATTGTACCAACGCACCAGACTCTGATGGTAAAATACGAGGTTGTGGATGGTAAACTGCTGAAACTTCATACTGTATGGTATTACTATATGATGCAGCAAATCCTAAAGATGATAAAACATCCAACAATTTTTAGACCCATATCTTCTGTGAAGAAATACGGAAAGGCCCAACAGTAGCTGTGATGAAAATGAACGTTCTCGTATCGAAGCCATTATTGCGTGGCTAATAGATGTGCATTTCGTTTTTAAATGATCTACTTGTCCTTTTCTATTTTTTAATATCATTTCTTCCAAACAATGTGATAATGTTTTTGGTATTTCTTCATTAATACAATCTAGCATTTTATTCGGAGGTGGATACGTTTTTGTTTCAACTACAGATGATCTGATGTCTTCCCTAATAATAGCCGCAGCAGCTTCTACAATCCGTAGACGTTCTTCTACAGGAGTACTTTTTTTATTTTCGTACCAAGCTTTTGATAATACGTTAAGCTGTGTATCACGGAAAGATATAATTGTAAATGATCCAATTTTTTTTGTGATTATTATATCAGTTAAATACTTTTGTTGTAATTTTGTAATAATTGTCTTATCGTCAGGTATGTATTCCGTAGGGACATCTTTAAGTTCTTTCAAAGTAAATTGAGAATCTTCATTATTTTCTATATAATAAAAAATCTCCTTCATTGCTTGAGTGACTTGATCATCTTGGCGAGGCTTTTTATCTGCAGATGGTACTCGGGTTAAAAAGTTGGTATAGCAAATAGTATGATACTTTGCTTCAGCAGCGATCAAATCATACTCGTAATATATACGTTCCTTTACTAATTCTCCTAAGGAATCGTTTCGTTCTTCTGCTCTCTTAATTACGTTGTCTTTGAATGCAAGAGTACTTACATTACTTATTGTCCGTCTATACTTTAATTTTTTTTTCTTTTCTGCTATTTCATCAGCTTCTTGGCCACAAAATAAGCATAACTTTCCAAAATCAAAGACTTCATTTCGTTTTTACGAGGTGCACTTGACGTTGAAGGTTCACTCTCATCTGTGCGTCGTTTTGATGCAATAATAACATTTTTACTCGTGTACACTTTTCGACACTCGGAATGCACATTTACAGAACTTAAAGTATTTAAATAGTCTATATGTCCATCATTTCTTTCAATACTTGCAGTTTTTAAAGTTTGTAAACCACGTACGACATTCACAGAAACACCTTCTGAAAGTTTCTTATCACATATAAAACACAAATGAGCCATAGCTCTTAAAACCGTACGTCCGTAGTTGCAACGGTACAATTTCAAACTAACGAATAATCTTGATATGACTCATACAAAGTGGAGAGAGTGGCCTTGAATACTATAGAACATCTGTCCCGGCAATGAATAGAAAAGGGCATAGGGTAGGGACAAGTATTTCCAGGTATATAAGTATTGAGAAATTTACGCGTTTTGAAGAAAAGATATATAATGTCGTGTTAACTTAAAATAAAACTAAAATATATAATCCAGAATTAATAATATTTTATACTTAAATAGTTAAATATGAATAATTATATATAAATAATCAAGTTACTTACTTTAATTAAATATAAATAATTAATAGTTAGTACATAAATAATGGGCGTTGTTTAATAATTATAATTTCCAAGTAAATAATTGACTTTATAACGTACTGATAACCATAACTCACGCTTGACCTTGCATTAGGTCGTATATGACTGTACGATGTGCACTCTTCGCGCTCTACCTTCAAAACGGTTGGTCGTATGAAAAAAAGTTTAAACAAAAGTTGTAGGGAATTTTATAGCCTACCACTTTTATAATAAATGCAAATCTCATTTAACCGATAGAAAGCCAGATATTTGCGAAAAACCGATTTTTGTGACCTTTGACCTTGAATATCTTGAGACGCGGACACGATAACGATTGTGACTTTTGAGACAACATTTAGAATGATAAAACAAAGGTTCATACCAATTTGCAACTTATTATCTTTCATTCCGAGGTTGACCCCTTTTTTTACCTAATATGACTGGGCTATAATTGTTAAGTATATTCCTTACAACAAATAAGTGTTGCGACATCTAGTGTAACACGTAGGTAAATATATAGCTTACAATATTTTATTTTCTATTGAAACACTTACATAATGGAATTTCCTCAATATTTTATTAAATGTCTTCCATTTCTGAACACATCATTGAAGTTCTAATTAATAATCTTGTTTTAAACTCAAACTTTATTAGTCTTTAATTAACTACATACACAGACAAGGTTTCCTTCAGCCTTTTGTAAAAGACTTATAATTAAATCTATACCTTCCAGTAAATTTTACTCCATAATATGTATACGCTTTATTATTTTATCTCGAGTTTCTTTTAACATAGTTACATTTTATCGACAATTTTAAATATAAATCATCGTATTGAATTAGTGACATAATATAATATCTAGAAGTTTTCTTAAAATTACCGGAAACATAATATTGATTTTGGAATGATTAATATAACTTATTTTTGAAACGTTTTTCTTGATTGATAGTAACATCTAAATTTATCTCATATATCATTTCTTGATAAGTTGAGGTTTTTAGTAAAGACTTCAGAAAAATTGTGACAGTATGATAAATTTCTAAATAATTCATTAAGTTATAAGAAAAAATATTGTAATAAAAATCAAAATTTAATTTCCTCTACGGTTCGAACAAGAATTGATAGATATAGACATATATAAATAAGCTATTGTAAAAGAAACAAGTATCTATAAATAAAATACTTCTCATTATTGTTAACGTAATATTGGAACATAAAGGAGATTGTAGAAAAAATTATAAATGCAAGTTAGTTGTGCTTCTAATTATTTGTTATTAAATTTTTGTAATTAAGGATAATGAGTGAATTATTAAAATATGCGCAATATTGCTTCGTTAAATTTAATTTCTTTAATTTAATTAATTATATTTATCCAAAACACAAAATAATAACAACAAATTATAAAGAACTGTCAACTTAAATAAAACTTAAACATTAAAGCACGTGCAATAAAAATGTGTCTTAGAGTCGTTTAAAATTAAGTAACCCAAAAATATATTCGCAAGGACTATGCTTGTGTGGATTAAGTGTACGAAATTAAAAATAAACTTTGTAACAATTTTTTTGCACCTGTTGATTTATTTCATTTTAAATTTTATACAACACCAATTATTTGTAATACAAATTTTAAGTGCTATCATATAAATGATATTACTATTAAAAAGTACTAAATCTAAACTGTAACTGATTGATTTATGAAATTTGCTGAAAGTTGAAATATGTATTTGTGACACAATTTTAATATTAAATCGTTTTAAAGCTTTAATTTGGAAAATGAAAAGTTATTTAATGCATATAAATCAAAAGCTTCATAAAGAAAAATTAATAAAATGTCATAAAAAACACTTGTTTCCCATACTTTGTTATTTTTATCTCGAAGTGCCTAATAATTAATATATCAAACCAGGTGTATTAAATGACAATTAATTAAAGATGCGTGGGGTACTAAAATTAATCTAAGACATCATAAAATTGTTATTAAAAGATAAGCTTCAATAAGTATTTTGTTGTAGGAGAAAAGTAAATTTTAAAACATTATTATTTGCATTATCAACACATGTATTCATCCCATAATTCGGTGGTGACTTTAATTATACTATATTGAAAAACTTACTAATAAGAAAAGCAAAACATTACAAAATTTGGTGGCTATAATAGATGCTTGCTGCACCTTTCTAATGTGATCTAAAAACTGGGAGAAAGTTCGAACGTATTTGAATACATATTTCTCTTCTTATTTCTATAATAGTAGCCCTTCAAAATTATAAAATATAGATGTTGATTTTGTTACGGTTCAAAATCTTCAAATTGCGTGTTGCGACCGCGCATTGAACCGAATTTTCCTATTGGTGAATCGGAATTTCGGAGTTCTACTCAAAGCGGCGGGCCGACATCTTATAAAACTTTCTCTTTTTTTTGGGTGATTGGCCGTGCTGCACGAAGCTAAAAACTACATCTAAAATTGCTAGGTGGTTTAAATAATTGCACAATAAATTAGTGTGGAAATATAATCCGACCAATTTACGCCGTAAGTGGTTTTCTTTGCTATTACTTTCGTTGATATAGCGGTTTTATTAATTGCTAATTACAACGTATGATTTAGCACGTGTCTGGACCTCACATCCTTCTCACAATTGACTGTCTGGATAATTCTTGGGGACGCTGGAACGAGCAATTAAAATCCCTTTTGTGACACAAAACGTGCGGTCAAGCACGCGGTGCGCCTGCTATTCACCAAGGCAACTTTCTACTCCTAGAGTTGGGTCTTCTATTTCTTCCTAACGAAAACATACGGATCTCCGTCTTGCGCGTTGCAACACAAATTAAATTTACCGCGCTTTGAACCGAATTTTCCGATTGGTGAATCGTAATTGTGCGGTTTCCAGATCAGAGCGGCGGGCCGACATCTTGTAACACGTTTTTCGTTCCTGGGCGTATAGCCGTTCTGTACGGAGCTAAAACTTAATATTAAACTGCTATGTGGCTTCGATAATTTCACAATAATTGAGTATGGAAATAGATAACAACTATTTACGCCCACGTGTTGGGACCTCAACTTCTTTCCTCTATTGTATGTCTGGATAAATTCCTGGGGACGCTGAAACGAGCTATTACCTTTTTCGGTTGTGACACAAAACTGGCCTGCATTCCTACTGTCGCCGATCTCGGGGACACCCTACCGAAACACCTCCTGCGGTCGAGGGTATTCGCACGCAGTGCGCCCGTCGTTCACAACGACAACTTCGACTTCTAGAACTGGGTCTTCTATCATATCCCAGTAAACTCCTTCCGATTTTCAAGTGGCTGTATCGTTAGCAAGGACCTCGTTATCAACTTTACGTACAATCATAACCAGATACGTTATCGTTTTAAGAAACAATTCATATTTTGCATGCGGTTGAAACCGAAGTACAGGCGGAAGCTACATCCTATATTTGAAACATGTACTAGTACCTTTAAGCCACCGCGTAGTACGTGACGAGTGTACATCCAGTTTCGTATTCACCAATCTTAAATTGGTACGCTATTCATAACGACTGTAATAAACAAAAAACTGAATTATTTTTAACTTAATTGCATACGACGAGAATTTAATTATTGCCAACGCACGCAAACTGATCGGTTTTATTTCTCTTAGTTACCCAGTAGGTGGCGCCACGTTATTCAGCAGTTATTTCTTTTCGTTCTCCTAAGGACCTTCACCACCTCACCGACTGTAGCCGGACACTGCTGTATTAACGTTTATAAATTCGGGGTCTTCCAAGCATTTACTATGCTACTTCGTGCCCAAAATTTTTGTGTTCCTTCTGTTCTAGGTTGCATTGCTAGAGCTATTTGTAAACTGCAACCGTTACAGGTATAGGAAACCATTATAAAAGTATACTTTATTTTTTATGAGCAATAAAAAAAACGCAATAAAATACAGTGTTCCATAAGAAAAAACATGACTTTAATCCGCCACCTTTTGTTGGGACATACTGTATATTTCAAAATAATTTTAAAATGTAAAATTCATTAACCTGCAAGCTACTAAAATAATGAAACTTGTAAAACTCTAATGTTTTGCTATAAGTCTCTGTCCTGTTGGTGGTAGTAAACAATATTATATATATATATATATATATATATATATAAATGTGTAAATAGTATATTATACAATGAGCATGTAATGCTTACTATTAAGACACGAACAATGCTATTAGGAAATGAGGCAAAGGCGAATTTCCCAATACACGTTGCGAGTGTCTTAATAGTCATTACATGCGAATTGCATACCCCATAATGTTAAATAGAAACGCTAATTTTATAATTGAGTACCTACTATAGTTAGGAATTGTCAAATTTGCTAAATTTATGTTTGACTTTCAGCCACAGCACCAGTCGATAAGTGAAATAGACAACAGTGTATTTCTATTGGTTTTGAATTTGTATCCTACTCATGGAACATTTGATAATTACGTAATGTCGGAATTCTATTGGTTTTAAATCTATATCGTAATAAAAATTTGTATCGTAATGAATTATATTAGAGTACAGATTTTAAAACTCTAATATATGAAATACAATACAGGAGTAGAAAAAATAAATTAGATATTACAAATTCTGGTCAATCAAAGAATAAAGTAAAGAAAAAATCAAAACATTGTGCAACATAAGTCAAATACCGACTAATTAATTCATTCGACGCTCTTCTTTAGGTGGTAGTGGTTAGAGGCGACAAACGAGTTGTAATCTGCTTCACAGGTAACCTTATAAATTGCACTGTCACATTTAAAAAGATAAAACCATCAAATATGCAAACAATAATTTTATTATAATTTGTTGAGATTTGTTTCCAATTTTTTTTCCCACACGATGGCAAAGTTCAATATAAAAGATGCAAGGATAGCACGAATTTATTATTTAAAAAATCAAGAACTACCTTTTGATATTGTCCTATTTAGCAGGTTCTGGTACTCCATTTAGACGAAGATTAGACCGTCTTGAATACATTTCTAATCTCTCACATTTATTTTCGGTCACACACAATTTTTCGCTTTATCGCTTTGTAATTCATTTAATTTAATGTCCAACAATTTAGATAAGGCTGAAGACATTGAATTGATTAACTCATTTAGAAATTCAGGTGTTCTTACAAAATTTGTGTTTTAAGTTCAGTATAATTTCGTCTACTGGCAGGTGGCATGTTTACACAGGTAGCACGTGGAATCACAATTTCACAAAAATTCGTTGCAAACTGGAAGCCCACAGTTGAAGAACTAGTACCGTGAGATTTAGGCACTTTTATAATAATTCACTATTTGTTTTGGTTATTATTTACCACTCAAACTAATAAATATTTCGGCTTATTAGGAAAACTCGAGAAGAGACGTCTACTCACGTTGCATGCCAATAACATAATTTAAAAAATAATTAAAAATTAAAATTTTGTCTTGGTAGTTAATTTTCTGCAATAGTAATGTAATGAGTTACTAAAATTTTTTATTGCTTTATTCTGCAGACACTAATAATAATTTAAAACGTTAGAAAAATTTATCGACGTTTTGTTTTAACATATGCGTGCTTTATCAAGGCTTGTTAAAATTAATAACTGAAAGTCACAATATACAACATTAAAATAGTGTTAATAATAGAGTTTTTTTCGTGTGTGTTTTTAGGGGTTTTTGGTGCAAATATAAAATATGGAAAATGATCAGTACCTTACAGTACTCCATAGACAACAAGAAAAACATGTTGTACCTGAGAATCACCACTTTGGTTTCCGGACCAGGTCAGAGTAGGCAAAAGAGGTCAAGAAAGCAGTGACGTGATAGGAATACACGGAGAAAGGGAAAAAAATAACAACGGTAAAAAGTTAATACATTTTTGTGTAGTGAATGACTTACTAGTAACAAACAGTTTTTATCAAAATAAAGACATTCATAAACTTACAAGGGAGGTTAAAAGTAGAGGGGAAAGGTCGATTATCGATTACTTACTTATAAGCAGAAGCAACAGAAAAGATGTAAAAAAAGTAAAAGTTAAAAGAGAGGCGGAGATACACAGTGACCACTATTTGTTAAGGGCACAAGTAAAAATTGCAAAAAGGCAAAAGGAAGTAGCAAAAAACTTTAAAGAATGCACAGAAGAAGAAATGGACAAGTGCCAAACAGTCTTCAAAATGGCAACTTATGAAGAAAAGTGGAAACTATTTAAATCAATAGTATTAGATACAGCAAGAGATGTTTGTGGAACAGCTATTGAGGGTGGAAACAAAAAATTAACAAAATGGTGGAATCTGAACATACAAGAGCAAGTAAAAGAAATAAAGCAAAGATGGAAAGAATATTTACAAAAAGAACAAACTTAAGCTACCAAATATATAAACACCGAGGGATAAAATGAAATAGCTGATAACAAATGCAAAAAGAGAGTCGTGGAAAGAGTTTGGAGAAAAGATTGAGAAAGACAGCAAAGGTAACCAGAAACTATTCTTCAGAGTACTTAAGCATTTAAGAAAAGGAACTGTAAATAACAACAACAAAGAAATTAAGAACAAAGAAGATCAAATACTAAGAGAAGAAAATGAAGTCATGGAAAGGTGGAGAGAGTATTTTGAAGAACTGTTAAATGTAAAAGTTTTAAATAAACTAGAAGAAGGCAACGATGAGATTATTAGTTCTCCAGTAGAAATTCACAATAGAGTTATAGAAATGGAAGAAGTAAAAGAAGCTATACAAATGTTGAAAAGAGGGAAAGAAGCAGGATATGATGGTGTGACCCCCGAAATGATACAAAGCTGGGAGAAAAAGGAATTAGAATATTAACAGAACTCTTCAATAACATCTGAAAATAAGAAGCTATCCCAGAAGACTGGCAAGTAGGAATAATAATACCAGTGTTTAAAAAAGGGGATAATGTCGACTGTGGTTATTAAAAGGTATAACTCTACTATGTATCGTATTAAAAATTTACGAAAGGATCCTGGAAAGAAGACTCCGAAAAGCAATCAAAAAGGTCTAGAAGAATCCCAAAGTGGCTTCAGAAAAGGAAAAAGCGTACAAGACCATGTGTTTACTCTAAAACAAATAATAGAAAAAAAACATCGACAAAAACAAGATATTCATTTGTGCTTTATAGATATACAAAAAGCTTTTGATAGCATTCCAAGAAGCGTCGTCTGGGAAAGCTTACGAAAAAGAGGAGTAACGCAAAAATTGAGAAACAACATCAAGTGCATCTATAACAACACAAGAAACTACATTAGAAAGGACAACGGTCAGTTTAAACAGTTTCTCACTGTAGAGGCTTGAGGCAGGGTGGCGTTCTAAGTCCGATACTATTTATAATTATAATGGACGATGTACTAAAAGAAGTAAAGTCGAAGGTCAAAAAAGTACATATTGGATACAAAAATATGAAGCAGTGCGCATCAGTGAGTGTGTACTTGAAGACGATCTTGTACTCTTTGCGAACAACAAAAAAGAACTTAAGAACAGTATCGAAACATGGGATCAAGCCTTAGCCAAAAGAAATTTGTACATCAATTTTGAAAAGACGAAGATAATGACCATCGGGGAAAAAGAAGAAAATTTAAAGATAGAATTAAAAGGACAAGAGTTGGAACAAGTAAGAAGTTTTAGTACAAATTCAAAGTGATGGAAAACAGGAAGCAGAAATAAATGAAAGAATATGTGCAGCAGTTAAAGTGTATCACGCATTAAACGCTAATTTTATAGAGAAGAAGGAAATATCCACAAAGACCAAGATAGATGTATATAAATCAATTTTTGCCCAATCCTTACGTACGGTAGTAAAAGTTGGGTACTCTCGAATACAAATAAGAGCAAGTTACAGGCAATAGAAATAAAATACCTACGAAGAGTAAAAAGAATTACAAGAAAAGACCGGGTAAGAAACGAACATGTAAGGAAAGAGTTAAAAGTGGAACCGGTGCTAAAGAAAGTAGGAGATCAACAACTACGATGGCACGGACATTTAACAAGAATGGAAACCAGTAGACCTGTAAAGAAGGTGTGGAAGACGAAACCAGGAAGAAACAAACAAAGAGGAAGACCAAGAAAAACATGGGATAGCCAAACAGCTGACTTTTTGAAGAAACAAAATATTCCCTGGTTACAAGCAAAAACAATGGCATTAAACAGAAAAGAATAGGCAAATTTAATTTCATTATCATTATAATTATTATGTAACATTAAGAATCAAGTTTTAGTTTTTACTGTAATTTATTTAAATCTGTTTATACCTTCACACCCTAAGGGTAGAGAAGGGCATGATATATATATATATATATATATATATATATATATATATATATATATATATTCCGGATAATTAAGGAACAGCACAATTTCACAAAACACAATCACATTACACACTAAATTAATATTATTACACGTGAATACTAAGGTGGGTAAGGGTTGGCATGTTTAGGTTTTAGTGGTTTTCCTAAACCTTGAAGTAAATGCTTTGCCAACTCGAACAAATCCACAATTGCACACGGTTTCGTCACCACACTGTACAGGTTTATACTGAGCTTCTGGGGCACCATACATAACACTTACATCACAACACAATATTTAAAATGTACCATACGATTAAATTAAAATTAAAATAGTGTGACTTTTACTCCCTTATTTTAAGAAGCTTTGATAAACCTAGCATAAGTTAAACTAAAACGTCGGTAAATTGAAACCAGGGCAGAGGTTTTTAACTTAATCCCTCTACTTTATGGAATCCTTGCGATGATATTAATCCCGAACTGTAAGAATTTAATAAACTGAAAATACATTGTGTATATATGCCTATTCATCAATAATTAAAGTTATAAATTAAGAATTACATCACAGAGTAACAAAAAAGAGAAAATGTTAAAATAATCTGGAATTTATACTATGATTTTCTGAACTATTGAGCCGTGGACTTTAGTGGTGTGGTCGTACACGTCACTGAAGATGTTTGCCACAGCAATAAACGAAAGTTTGGAAGAAGAGGAGAAAGTTCCAACAGACCATGCTTTAATTCGTGAATTTTACTGCAGTTTAGTGGAAACATTGTATGTTGTATAAATCAAATGTTGCTAAAATATTCAACAAGTAATTTCTGTTACCAGAACTTGTACTAAAAGTTGTTTCAAAATATTTTTGGGACACCGTATCAATACAATAATTAAAATTAAGACAAAAATATAGATGACAAACAAAATCAAAAACTTCCTAATAATAATAATAATGGGAATAGTTTGAAAACAATAGTTGTTTGTGTAACTAGTGCAAAAGTGCATATTTGTTGAACAATGCATTACAAAATTGCTTTTTGCACTAATGCAAAAAAGTGAAACTTTTGGTACAGTAATTGCTGCAAAAAGTAGTCACTTTTTACACGATCGTAGAAAAAAAAATTTTTGAATTATAAATACAGTGTTTAAGTAAATTTTTTTTTAGTACGTGAGTGCTTTATTCAAAAATATAAAAATATTTATTTTACTTTTTAGTATAATTACTTACTGCCCTCGGTAATTTTTATATACAGGGAGGGGCATTAGTGCGTTCACGGGCGATATCTCGTATAATATTGGATTTAGCAAAAAAAAACTTTCTGGGTGAAAGATGTGCAGATCAATGATTAAAATTATTTTTGTCTATACATAGTGTTCTATAAAAGCATGGCATACCAAAGTTATGTTTTTTGAAATGGAACCACCTATTTCTTAGTACAAACTTGAATGTCTTCGGTAATTGTAACGTGACTTCATGTATCATACATGGTGATTAAAATGTAAGGTTTTTGGGTTATTTTACTTTTTTCGGAAAAATTAACGTTTCCAAGAAATGGAAAAACTCAATTATCTTGGAATTTATCCATCTGCGATTTTGCAGCTTTAATATACATTACATGTGGTAACTAAAGATAGTTCACCTTTCCAACTTTGCTAAGTTTTGAGTAATCAATTATTTAAATTGAACTCCCTAAATTTATGGATAACTAGATTTCTTTAAATGGCACCACGTAATTCTTTCTGTGCCGTTGTAAGTAGAATTGCATAAAGTTATATATAAAGATAAGATTGTAGGTATTTAACTTTTAGGCAAAGATCCGCAAAAATCCGTAAGAGTTAAATACTTACAACCTCTAGGTCACCAGATTATCTTCGATGAACCCCTTGCATGGAAAAGTAGTAGCAGGTTTCAAAAAGTAGGTGGATAGCAACAGCCTACCAATGTAGTGTTGATATTATTCCCCAATTAAGCAACTATAATTGGTTAAATCGCCTTGTATTTATTAATGCAAATCAAACATTACCTGGTAGAAGTTATAAAAAGTAAAAACGTGGCTATAGAATCCAAAGTTCACAATGGTTATACATAAAAAAATTATTACATCGAACTATTAAAGGGAGCTTTTGTTATACTAATCAAACGAAGTTAAATAAATCTCACTTCAGGTGGAATAAAGAAAAAAACGTCACATTATTTATTCCCGGTACCCATTTCACATATGTTGCGCACGTAACTAAAATCGGCATGAGCCGATAATCGGCTGACTTAAAAAGACAATATGGGCATTCTTATCATATACTTGTTGAGTGCTCTATATTAGTGTGTGATTGTGTTTTGTGAAATTGTGTTATACATTTTTTCGTAATTATTCGTGAGGGTCTTGATGACCAGGTCGGATGATTCTCAGAAACAACAAGTTTTTCTTGTTGACCATGGAGTACTGTAAAGTACTGATTACCTTCTATATTTTATACTTGTATTAAAAACGCCTAAAACACACACGTAAAAGCTCTAACGAAATTGACGTACGTTTTGACGTTTTTTTCTTCTAATTAGTTAATAAATTGACAACACATATAGTAATAGAAGTAGTATGTTTTAATTATTAGTACATTATTAATATTGAACTGTTGCAGAAAAAATAATACGTATTGGTCAAGATTCAAACACGGGTTTCCTGGATCAAAGCCTAACTTTCCAACAAACAACAGTGTCAAATACACAAATGTCAAAAAGGAATATAATCTGACTAATGTTTATACTTAATTTGCTGCATGCTTTATTTTCATAAATATTTCAATATAACCTCTTTAATTTTTGAATCGTGTTTTCTATGTTAGTACAAGTTTAAAAAGTCAGACGCTATATTTGGAACAATATTATAAATGAGATTGCCGATTAAGAAAATTGTAATTTTGCAAAATTAAAATGTATAGTGAACTTGCATAATATATGTAACCACTATAATAAAAAAATAATGTTGCAAAATATTATTGTCAAATAAATTCTTTTATTATGAAGATGAATTTTAAAAAAGCAACCCTTTTATAAAGCGACCATCCTGAAGATTTTGAAATATTATGATTGCAATTTGTTGCGACTCTACCGTGTTTAACGGATATCATTAAAAGTATGCGTTCATTGTGATTAAGATTAATAAACGTAATTAATTTCATTTTTAATTAAGTTAAAATTGTAACAAAAAAAGTTGCAAATTAAAAAAAAATCTCATTTAAGTATCACGGAAGAATTTTCTCCATTGCACAGAATTTCGTGAATTTTTCGGTGTATTAAAATTTGTATAGAAATAAACTAAAACGTGAAGAAGAAAAGGGACGATAACTAAAACATCACAAAAGCTTAGTGTTCCTTAAAATGGTTAATTATGTACAGGTTTAGTTAACTTACACCACTGAACAAGCGTGCGAAAGTTCAGAGAATGGGGTTCAGGCAGGTATATAGAAGAGATACACAAAATAAGGTTCAATGAAAAGAGTTGACTTTCCGCAAACATTAATTATTACGAACTGTTTCTACTAAGACCAATACGAACGAAAGATTTATGTGTTTACAATAACCACCGTTGAGAGAATTTCGCATTTACGCAAATTAAATTTATTATGCATGTATATGTACTCAATTATTTACTTCCGTAATTGATAAATTAATTAAAATTACATTTATCAATTTAAGATGGAAATTACACCTATTTACACGTAAAACGTACCGTAGCTTATTAATTAAATTAAATTCGATTAAAATTTACAAATTGCATTAAGTTGGATTAATCACTTAATTGAGCCGTATTTTGTATATCAAAATAAAAATAAAAAAATATTACTAATAGTAAGTGTGGTAAGAATGAATCTGATAATTGAGGACCTGACAAATTATAATTGAGTGGCACTGCCAAAAGAACTGATAAGTGACGAAAATTTGTACGTTCTTTATAGCAATACAATAAGTGGACTATTTTGACTTCTGCTTGGATTATGAAAAATGTCCAAATTCAAAAGACATTGTTATAAAACTGGTATAGGTCTTAAACTTTAGAGTGCTGTACATCCTTTATCTTTGAGTTTTCGAAAAATGTTATAGAAACTTGTGGCTTTTATTTTTACTCTAGAATTAGCACCCGAAGTTTTTGCGCATAATTTCCGGACACCCTGTATAATGAAGCTAGCAGCTTTCTCATCCCAACGAAATCGTCGCAAATATACGGCAAAGAATATAAACACTTTTGTGACTGGAAAGGAGCAAACGGAGTCAGCGAAATCAATGAGGAAATTATATTTGCATCAATTTTTGATCTGGTAAGTTGTTTTTAATTTTCCTTTGATAGAATCATTACCTATTGGTCTTTCGATAGTCGAGGAAATTGTCTAGTTCTTTGGTCAAAGTTTTTGATGATGAAAGCGATGCTACAATTTCATGAAAACGTGGACGTATCAAGATTTTATAGTGTTTAAGCTTTTCTGAAAAAAACAATCTGTTGGTGAAAGAGGCGTCGGATCAGCAATATTTTTGGTAAAGATAAAAATTTTAGATTTGCATTTCAATATTTGCTGACAGTTTTGTGATCGTGTCAGATTATTGATTTAATTTGCATCGCTGGTGGATGTCGCTCCAATTTCTTTGGATGACATCGAAGAGACTTTACACAACTAGTAATCACAATTTGTTTCTCCATAACTAATAAAAGAAAAGTCTTTACTTGTTTGTAATTTTTTTCCTTATAGGAGAGGGTGGGGTTAATTAAATCACTGTTTTAATATCGGGCATTTCGCCTCCTATGTGGGAGACGTAATTATAAAATTAATTTGTAAATATAACCGAACGCACACATTTACACAATAATAACAACTTGTACAATAAAAAGAAATCACAACAAATTATTCGTTGGATATCGTAATGGCAAATGCATTCCTCGGCGCGTTGGAATTCATACAGTTAGTAGAGTTCCCAAGAAAATGGCTCATTTTCTAGGATTAGCAAATCGAATTGTACACCGGGCACAGTCTTTGCCGAACATTGGCGACTTTATTAGAAACGCGGTGGCGGAACTATCTGTTCTTAAAATACACGGAGGATGGAAGAGTTCATCTGTGGCAGAAAAATATATAGAAGATTCATTAGAAGGAAAAAGAAGAGTGGCTAAAATAATCCAAAGAGGAAAAAGTTTTGTGCAAGTCTTAACCTATAAATCCAAAGAGATTATTACTATATTTCCTTGAGTTCCACTGTCCACAGTATAACAGCTAGAGTAGAAATAACTGGGAATAGTGATTGTACCATTGTGAAGACCCAAACTACTTTTAAATTGAAATTGAACCAATAGTCATGACACATAGTTTTTATTTTTCTTTTTACCTACGAGCAGTCTACTTGAACTTCCAAACGTATAGATGCGCCTTGCATAGATATGATTTTAATTTTTTTCTGATCGAACTATTAACATTAGCGCAGTTTAACAAAAGAGAAGAAAGTTTTCAAATTGTTCATTTTATTCGTCAGAATTATTTTGGTTTCGTACCGTTGATGGTTCTTAAAATATTATTATTTATTTGACAGTGCCCGTATGAAAACGACTTTTCCTGGCATCAGAAATTTGTCCACATTATACAGAAAAACGTCTTCGGAAGCAGTCAACCAGCATACGAAAGCGGAACAAAATCCGTCGAACGGTTCTCGAGTTATTCCCAATATACCATATTTTTTTGGAAAGTGTGACGCCCACTAGCGCCCTTATGGTGCACTTTTGGTTATCAGTAAATTGGTGTCAAACGGTCTATTTTAAGCCAGAGAACCTCTAGTAAAGCCATGTAAACACAATTCAAAAGCACCGTGTATAGAACTTAAATGAACGTGATGCAAAAAAAATAATGAACAAATAAACGTAAATTCTCGGTCATCCTGTATATGAGTCGGTTGGTACTAATACACCAGACACTGGTCCCCAATGAAGGTCGGCCTATTTCTAGTCACGAAGTACCTGTAGATCAAACATTAGTGATTGTTTGTTTTAATTGCTTCAGCAAGTGCTTTATTTTAAATTGATTTGCGTGCGACGGTTTTTGTACACAAGTAAGACGTTCAATGTATTTTGCGGGATTGTAAACTTAATTGGATCGGAGGGGCAATTTTAATTGCACACTTCTTCGGCCCTGTTATTCTGCATGGATTATTATACACCGGGAAAGATTGCTTGCGGGTTTTCCTCCACGTAACAGACAAAAAGAGGTAGTTAGGTAAATAGAGTTCAAGAGCAATTTAACATGTGATTATTTCTAGCATACTCAAGAAAATGAGCAGGATCGAAAAGCGGAATGCGAAATACGGAGGAAGGTGTTCTGAGAGCGGAACTCAGAACGAGTAAGTGCTTTTTTGACCAGGGGACGTTGTATTTATACCGTCGCTTTTCAAAATTGTAGCGGGAAGAACGGTGGGAATAGTAGTAGAGGCAATTTAGTTCATGCGAAGTAGAGAAGTTGTCGTCACACAAATTTACTTGTGTTTATATTCGTCAACGTCATCTTCTGACGTTCGTTACATCATTAATATTACTGTTAATGTTTAGCTTCTTACGTCCACCTAAACATTTTTACTACTTTCAAAATGGTATGAATTACTTTCTGAGTAATTATTAATTCAGTAGGTTTTAACAATGACGTACTTAAAATCTGGTATTGCCATCGGAAACTATGAGCAGGAAAGCATATACAAATATGCTTAATTTATATCATACACTTTTTGTTATGTTTACCGTGTAATGTAATCCAAAACCACGATTAAAATAACCAACTAGAGTACAATTATAAACGTCTTAATATAAATAAAAATAAATCTAAATTGTATAATAAATCAAAACACTATGTCTATATATAAGTTTTTGAATATTGAATAATTCTCTCCCCCTATACTTTCTGAAAATAGAGAGGTGACAAAATTTCTACGTAAGTCCAAAATTAAACAAAAAAATTATTAATTTTAAATTACTTCAGTTGTTTATTTGACAAATTTTGATTACCAATATTATAATTTTTTAGATTCCCTTTTTTCAAAATTTTAAAAATTTTCCATTTAAAATTGTGTCATTGCAAACATGAAATAACATCACAAAAACTTTTATTTTATTGTAAATGTACATTTTTATTTGGAATTTAGACTTTGACATCACATTGCTTGATCAACTTTTCTCCGCCACCAGATTTCAGGATTCTACTTTAAGAAAGAACTAAGAAAAAGTACGCTTCAACTGAAACGTGCCACTTACAGTTGTTACCTTAGGTATCACATTAAATATTAAACTGTTACTCGATGGCTCAGACCATAATAAGTAAATTGATTAAACATGCAAACTTTATACCAAAAAATACTAACTATCCATACTAAATGCCATACGCAATCCACATACACAGCAAACAATGAATCTCGGGTTATGTATTAAGCCATCACCATTAATGTAATGCCATCGAAATGATGCCAAGTGCATACAAAAAGGGGTCAACAGTATGGCGAATTGATTACTTACCAAAATTACCTTGGGTCATTTCTATAATTTTTTTCTTGAACTCACCGGTGCTGAATCACAAAAATAAATGTGAATTTCAAATTTGGTTATTATTTTAAGTCAAAGTAGTGACATGCCATTTGTTGTCCAAAAATGTTTAGAACAAATTTTGCACAATCGTCATTGGAAAAACTCAAAAAATGTCTCTTACGCATAGAAGGTGAACGTACCCAACATTTTAATGCATTTTATTTTTTACTTAAATATTTTAATTAAAATCTCTTTGAGCTTATGAGTCATAAATCCTGATTCAAACATTTTTTTTATTAATTCCAATCTTTTACACGGCCTACTAAATTTTCTTATTCTCAATATTTATCTTACAATTTAGATGCCTTCGTAATAAGTACATTTGTTTACGTCATAGCACACTGAAATTTTATTGAAGTTTTATAATCAATAAGACTAAATATCAATCACCTCAAATGTTTATAATTCTACTGTCTATGCCGACCGAACTGTTTAATTGTTTTTTGTTGGAACCTCTGTATTTAACCATTTAACAATACAATTTGATGTAATCAAATTTATTTTGATTAATTTAAAAGCACATAATATTATTATCTCTTTATATAATTAATTCTAGTCTCCAATTAGCATAAACAAAGCAAAGCCAATTATTTACGAAAAATCAATTACATTTTTTATTTAATTTGAAATCGTTTCAAATTCTTTCAAAGGAAACCTAATTATTTAATAAATGATAAATAATTCTTCATTTAAAATAGTGCAACCACATAATTGCCGCCTAATTGATAGTCCTATATTGTTGCAATATATCTTCGTTACCATATTTTCCTAATAGAACAAATAATCAAGTCTGCCATTTTAATGTCCCATAATGAACACAAACTTTCAAAGTTAGGAAGAAATAAAATCAAGCGGGCTTTTTGTTCTAGAAAATATTGGAAAATCGTATTAACCTTTAATCGTTAATATATTTCAATAAAAAGTAGGTACATAACAACATAGATCGTACATACTAACCTCAAAAGCTTGCGGTGTATCATTTTCAGATCAATTTTTCTTTGAAACACTCACTTACATCACTTAGAAACTGATTATTTAAAATTATTATGCAAATAAATAAGTACAATTAATTTTGACAAAATATTTACAATCACAACGAGCATCACGTACGCGACGCGTTATCTTTTCTTTATCCTAAGCACCCTACGCTAAAAATATAGTTTAATACGTAACGTTTCAATACAGAGTAGAGCAGAAGTATTTGAATGTAACTCATAGGTTACAATAACTAACAATTATTAATTTAAAATTTGAGATATTGCATTTTCATGATTTCTTATTTTATACAAATTTAAACTGCTCTGTGAAGTAAACATTCTAAATTTAATAACTGCTTGTTATTTAAATTGTTTTAAAATGTCATAAAACTGATATTTTTATAAAACCGTACCAAAAATCATTCACCAAATTTATTTTAATAATGTGTGTATTAAACTAAGTTACAATTAAAACTTAATTTTGATTAACACATTTTCATGGTTACGTTAGTAAGAGGAAATTATTTGCAAAATCAAAAAACTGCTTCGGTTTTCAATCTCTTTGCGTTGTTAATACTATTGACAATCCAGGTATTAATATTGTTTATACCGCATACGTTCAATATTATTGACGATACTTTCTTCAATATTTGTATTTTGTGTCATTTAGTTTTTGTACCGTGCATGCATATATTTGATTTATATTGTATAGAGGTTAAAAAATAAGAAGAAAATAGCATGCGCAACTATTTAACTATGCTTAGGGGCGAAGCATGTTATTAACCGTCAACGATGGGTTGAAGAATGGATGAAAAAGAAAGAACGGTATGGACACATGAATTTACTTAGAGAAATCGTTTTAAGTGATATCCGTGATTACTACAACTATTTTCGAATGGACGAATATAAATTTGACACACTCGTAACAATGATTGCACCTCACATCAAGCGTCAGGATACTACCATGCGAGAAGCTTTAACCGTTACAGGGAAACTAGCAGTTAATCTCCGGTATCTTGCAACAGGTAGGAGCTTCGAAGATAACTTACAATCTATTACTTTATCCAGTAAACACCATAAGAATTTAGTCAGTTTGAAAACATCACATTCATGCAATAACAACTATGTTTTAATAATCTCTGACTACCAATTAACTGCTCTTGAGAATACGTTTCAAATTTGATTACTGTATACCTAGTTACAATATAACTTATAAAAAAAGATTACTAGAAAATCTAAACTATAGTTTTTAGTGACACTGTTCCCTCTGAGTGATCGTGAAAGTTATTTTATTGGTCAAAAAAGTATTTTTGGATCAAATATTAACCAAATTACAAGAAAAATACCTATGAACGAGAGCATTTAAGGAAGTGTTTATTAATTTTTAACTTAACTTTAAATATAAATAGTATCACAATAAACGATAGTTTTAAATAACAACAAGGGATACTGTAGCATGACGTACACATTATGCCAAAACAATGGGATGGCAGATTAACCACCAAACCAAAATTTTATATTTAGATAAAAGTTGAACTTATGCATCGTATTATAGTGTAAAAGAAAGGTTACAAAATTTGTCAAAGACATAGGTATCATACTCTATTTACAAAACAAATCAATTCGTGTATCTTCGATTTTGAAGCAAAAGCAGATTAAACTGTCAGTTATTTATACCTTCACAAAAAACTTAACTTTTCTAAAACTTTTGTTAAATATTCTAAACTTAATAACTAATAGGTACATACATAGTACACATTTAATTAAAAATTGATTTTTAAAATTCAGGAACTACCCAGGTAGCACAACGACGAAAAATCTGTTAAAAATTTGTGACGATTTTTTCTATTCGTGACGTGAACATATCTCGGTCTCATGACGACAAAGTTATAGATTTGAATTGAAACCGCTCACTTTTTGTTATATCAAAACTCATGAAAAACTTTATTTATAGAAGATAACTTTACGAGACTTAAAACGTGACGAATACGACATATCATTACCGTCAAGAAAATGCTGTTTGTAAACGTCACTATATCTATGCTTAAAAACATAACAAAGACGATATATCGCTGCCGTCACGAATACGTTATTTGTAAACCTAAAATTTCGACACTTATAAACGTGACGTATACGATATTTGCTAACGTCAAAAACGTTATTCGTAAATGTGAAAACTTCGACAATTATAAACATGACTAATACGTTATATCACTACCGCCAAGAAAACGTTATTCGTAAACGTGAATATATAGAGGTCTGTAAATATGACGTGTACGACCACAAATGGCATGAGTCCGCATATTGTTAACACAAAGTAGAAAAAAATTCATTTATTGAATAGAATAATATCAAAATAATAATAATATGTTAATAAAATAATTTTATATAGTTCTTTATATGGGTATTTAAAAGTGTAGTATTCATGGTCTAGCAGGAGTATCTCCTTTCTGCTTAAGCTGCAACAAAAACGATATTTTATTTTTATAATTTTTTCTATACAGGGTTAACATAAAGGTTGGGAATAAATTAAACTATTGAAGTCTTAGTACAAAACAATTTTTTAATTTCTAAGTTACAGCGTTGATTATGGTTACAGGATGTTGAAAAAGTCATTTGTGTAAAAACTTTTGAACGCTAGAAGATAACCAAACAAAATTTTAGCCGGAGGTCAATTTGGTAGTGCCTTAATAACAGTAAACAAATGAACTTCGTAGTTACTCAGTTGCGATGAAGATATTTCCTTAAGAGTTTTTCGAAATGTAATACGCCATTGGTAAAAATTTTGTTTGATATCTTTTCCTTAAATTTGACTTTTAATTTTAAACAAAATTTCCCTCTTATCTCAACTTTCCTGTAATTGAATTTTTTGTATATATCAACTTAGAAACGAAATTCGTAAAGCAAAACTACATATGAAAAAAAAAATGTTTTATACTGAGGAAACCACTGTTCCATTTATATCCCCATTCATTATGTACACCGTGTACTGTAAACAGAATTCGGCCTTTTTAAATTGTTTGATTAAGGCAATAATAAGATAACAACACCTATATCGAAACGTAGCCTTCCTAATTTAATTAGGTAATAAAACAATTTTTAGAAAAGTCTATAAATTTACGGAAAAGTAACTTAATAATAAAATAATTACCTCAGACTTCAATCTATCGTAAGTATGTTGAAATACATACTTCACCCTAGATATTTAATTGGATAGGGGACCGCATATTGAAGATATTCAATGTACATTCTGGATCTTTTTGCCAAAACATTTTCAATTTTTTTTTTTTTATATTTTAAATTATAATTTAATTCATTTTATACATGTACATCTGGATTTTTCCTCCAATGTGAGAAATTATGGTTTCCTAGAAATTATAATAAAATTATATGTACATTTACATTGAGAGTATATTAACTTACAAATTGTTTTGAATTATTATTTTCACTCAATAATTGTTCGAATGAATTTAAATCATCAAGAGATGATAGTGGCAGGAGACTAGTAATTTCTTTCAATTCTTCATTCTTATTGGAAGCACTACTTGTATTGGGTCCTGCAGCTGCCGTTATTGCTGGCATTTCCTTAAGCATATTTTTTAAAATTACGAAATCTCTTTTCATATTCGTTGCAAAAGATTCTGAAAAAAGTTATGCCGTTTTAGCAAATTTAAATACATTTAATGAAAAATGTGAAACTGCAACACTTATGTTTGTACTTACCTAAAAAATTTTCAGACCAAAAACTTCTTCTGTTATTACTGATAGTTGTTGTTTAAAGGGTTCCATTTCACTTTTAATGGATGTTAGCTCTACAAATTTATGATTATAAAAATATGTCAACTAGGCGTTCTTATTTTTACCGCTTGAACAAGTGCATTGAATTAATGGCGTCAATGTCAAATCATTTAAAATTAAAGAATCATCGTTTATTCTTGTTGTTTGCGCTATTCTGGAAGTATTCCCCGCAGAGCTACTAATTGAGTTAGTTATGGTAGGGGGTTCATCGGTTAATAAACCATCACTAGTGTCTTCATCATCACTTTTTTCATAACTGTCGTATTCAAAATCTGAAAGTTTGTTTGACTTTTTCGATCTCGATTCATAAGGCAAATTTTCTGTTTCTGATGAACTGTTCTCTAATAAAAGCGTACACTTCTTATTTGCTTCTTCATATGTTTCTGTAAACATACGATGGTTAGTTTTCATGTTATAAAACAAACACCAAACTCACCAAATCGTGTATTTTTAAATCTAGCCACTGCATCATACAGAGGCCATTCTGGTTTTGCATCCAAGTTTTTTTTTGCATACAACCTTGAAGGTTTTGCCCAAGGTACTTGATTGTTGTTCAGCCACCTTTCAGGAACAACCTCAACTTCCTTCGAAGAAATGAAATCAACAACTATAAACATCATGTAAAAACGGAAAACAAATGCAGCTAATTACTATTTATCTGCAAGCAAAGGCAAAATTCTTATATGTACATACACGTAATAGATAAATTAAAAGTAATAAACAAACCTTAACAAAATTTTGTATGACATAAAGGAGAAAAACAAATTTATCTTTGTGTGGAATTAGAACCATTTTGGCAATCACGTCTTCAAAGTGATATGTTTGTTGAATCGCATGAGTTTCAAATTCTAATATTCCAATATTAAAAATATTCAAATTAGTTGGCTTGTCATAAAAAGAATCAGTACGGTTAATCTCTATTGCAGTTAATGTCATAGTATCGTTGTCGACATGAAGTACTTTAATAATTTTAGAAGATTTTAAAAGCGCAACATTATTTCCTTGTTTGTTTGTTAAGATAAAATTTGGGAAATTTGCATAGTTTGCAGAAAAATGCATTTCTTTCCTAAACAAGATATCAGATAACTCATGGTGCCTTTTATAAACTTGTTGTAAAGGTTTCGGTCCAGATCTAAGTAAGGATTTTATTTTTCCTAGATGATTTTCAAATTTAAAAGCACTAAATTTATCAAGAGGTCCAAATATTTTTGCATCTTCGCTTAGGTGGATAAGGTTGTGAACATTGTAGGTCATGTTATTCTTTCCATACAATGTAGCAAAATTGTTTACAAAATATAAAATTAATTCTTTCGCATAATCAATCATTTTAAAGGATGTGCTACTCACCAAAATTCTAACTGAAATACTCAAAGTCATGAAGTGCTTAAAATAAGAAAGAGATAACACAGATTTTAAACATACAGGACCAGTGTACAATAAAAATGTGCGAAATTCGGTCGCCTTCCACTTTTTATAATGAGTTAATACAGAAAATCTACGTGAAATTTCAAGCGGCAACCACCGATGACATTTTTTAAGTTATTGTTAATAAAATCTAAAGTTTTGGAATCAAGTTTACCTTTACCTGGTTTCCCATGCCAAACTGATATAATTTTTTTACGACTCCCAAACATACTAAGTGCATATAATCCAAAGGAAAGGTTTTAATCATGTCTATAGGTAAATTTTCTAAAATAGTAGTTTTTTATGGTGGTTCAAATATTTTTAGATCTGAAATCTTCATCAGTACGTAGAGGAGCATTAGTTTCTAAATAAACTACGCTGGTATCAAATTGACCGCGAACTGTACATTTGTGGCATGCATTATAAGCACCATGAGAAACTGTTCCCGTAATATAAGCTCTTGCTGGAGCATCACAAATAAAGGCTTCAATTTCAACTTCATATTCACCATTATTAATTTTTACTTTATTGGCAATTACATAATTAAGTTCGTTTACGAAATTTTGTAAAAAGTCGTTCACATTTTCTGGTTTAGAGTTTCCTTCAAACAAACTAACAATAAATACTGGAGGGGATCAATATTTGAAACTGAACATAATATGGGCCAAAATTGTTTAACTGAACTGTCAGCAATAGGTAAACCATCAACATTAAATTGAAGCTTTAATTTTGTGTCCATTGGAACGCTATAGTTGTGCAAAATTTTTTGTAAACCTAGTGCAAGACCAAAATCGCAGAAATTTCCATCTCCTAAACGTCGCAAAGGTACTATTCGTGGAGTTTCGAGTAATGTTCTTGAATCTGTGGGTAATTCTGGGTGACCATTGTCTATTAGTAACCTTAGTAAATTATTCAATTGGCTATGGTTAATTTTATTTTCAACTGCGTAATTTCTTAGTTTATCTTTAAATGATAATGCTCTACTTAATTTTTTCGTGACTTTTTAAAGATTTTTATTTCTTTTTATCTTGACATTAGAATAGTTTAGATCGTCCACGGTTCATCATTTGGAAGCAGTGGTTGGTCTAACGATAAATATAATTTTTTTTTAAATTGTCTATTTGGTAAGGTCGTAGGATTGATAATGTGACATGGTACAGATCAGGTACACATTCTGTAGTGACACCACCTATTATTATGATACTAAACTTCTACCTAACTTGTCACGCGTTTAGAAACAGTGGCCTTTTTTATTCCTTGAAATCTTTTCTTTGTCGTGACATAATTTAAAAAATTCTCGTCAATCAAATCGTGACTTTTTTGTAATGTTTTTTTCATTTGATTGTGACACTACGGTATTTTAGATCGTCACGTTATTGAGGATGCAATAGTTGATCCAATAATATAATTATGACATTTTGATTTCTTGTGCAATCTTTAACTTCAATTTAAACAATTTAATTAATTTTAAAGTAACTTGTTAATTGATCCTAAAATTTCTTTAAATTGTTTACAGAATATATACAGATTGGGTCGTGACGATTACTCCACTTTTAGTCGTACTCAATTTTTAAGTAAATATTCCACGTCTAAAAAGTGACAATTTTTTTTCATCGAAAACTTCACTTTTGGTGACGTCCTAATTTTGTCGTCACGTTGTGCTACTTGGGTAGTTCAACAGTTAACTATGTCCATATAAATATTTGATATTGTAATAATAATGTTAGCCCAGTCAAATTAGACAAAAATATGGGGAAACTCGGAAAAATTGTATCAAAAGTTCTCAACGATCTGACCCCTGCTAAATTTTTTAAGTGGTGTCCAAGAGGAGGAAAATCAGTTTTTTGTAAATATATCGCAAATTACGGAGTTTTCGAAAAGAATAGAGAATACCTAATTTGTAATTTAAACAATTTGGAAATAGATAGATGGATCGGTTTTTCCCTAAATTTTAACATTTTCTTGTAATCGAGCGTAATATGTTAAAACAGCGCAATTTATAAAAAAATCCGCCGCTTTAAACTGCACACCGAAGGTCATACGCAAAAATTTAGCCCTATTGGAGGTTGAATGCTAATTTGACTGGGCTGTGCTGCATTTCTATTAAAATATAAGAGGATACAATTGTTTTTTCAACTGTACAAGTGAGAGTCAGCACTCATTTAAAAAATAAGCTAATTAGTAGTAATTAAATTTTCTGAATGAAGAGAGAAACGTGAAAAAGGTTCAGATAATACAACTAACAAAATACATAAGTTTCTTATTGTGTCTGAACATGATTACGCCATTCATCCCGCATTAAACTCATCAAAGCTCTCGAGACTAGAAATCTTGTTGAAATTTATTCCCCATAAATTAATACTATAAACTTTTAGTTGGTTGGCCAATTTAATAAACATTTTAAGAATGTTAAAATCCAATTTCATTTTAGGATTAGTTCAAACTTTTGGATAATAAAGTAATTATTAGTTGTATATTACGATTCCATATCATTCCATAACCTTAAATTACATACGATTTAATTACAATCAATGTTCTACGTAGTAATGGACTAAAATTTATTAAACATAATTAAATGAAAACAAAAATTAAATTTTATTTCGGGTGAATAATTAATGTAAAACATAAAATGAATTGTCCTTACAAATACTTTTTATATGCCATAAAACCATTTAAACAAAACTTCACGGTTTCACATCAGCTTTTATAATATTAAAGTAAGTTTAGCATTAAACGATGTTTTACGGTGTTGTAGTTTAATGACATTCAAAATTCTATTTCTATTTGTACGTATCCAACATTTCTATTGAATCGACTTTTATCAACTATTTTAATTGCATTTTTAGCAGTGAGACTAAAATTATTAAAATTTTTAGATGCTTGCATTTTATATTTATTTTGTTGTATTCTATACTGCCGTGCTAAGCAAAAAAGCCGTATCTCATTTTCAGGTGTAAGCATTCAAAGACAAATATTTTAGACCACTCAAAAATGACTAATAAAATACATCAAAACAAAACGAACTAGGAATCAACAAACAGTTCCAATTCGTTTAACAATTGAAATATTTAGATTGATGATTGAAAAAGAGAAAAATGCAAAATGCCATTTTAAAGGAAAACTTTTTTAAGCTGCTGAACTGTTTCATAAAATGACAATGCACGTGTCCCTTTTTCTGAAAAAGACTGCATGTCAACTACGTGATCAACTAAATATTATTGTTAAGGAATTGTTAGATAGTAAAAGAACGAACTTACCATTATTGTTAACGATATAACGAACTTATGTTATCAACATTTCTACAATACGAGATAAGGAAAAATTTTTTCACAAATTAATCTCACAAATTATTTCTTAAGTACTTTCAAATGAGCATGATTGAACCCAAGGTAAATTTGCGCAAATTCCAGAATTGATACTGTTTCCTTAAAATTGTCTAAATTTAAATACCTAAATCTCAAACCTACATTTAACACTTTTTTGCCCTATCGATAATTTCTAAGGTGTCTTTTGGTTAAGGTCTCCTCAAGAAGGCCCATTACGTAGAGTTATTTAATCAATTAGTATAAGGAGACTACTAATAGTCTCATCAGATGGTTCTTACTATAAAAAAACTTTTCTACTTCAAAATAATAAGAAAAATCATCTTTTACGAAATACGATTGTCTATGTTCTGGTAAATTTAACTGTCTTTATTATCTTAAAGCTTGTTGTGCGAAGAACTTTTCTATTACTAACAGTTAGTTTACCTACGGCGCGCCGTAAAATCACTTTACACACGAAATTTATATAATACTTTTTGGCCGACGATCATCATCAAAAAGTAAAAAAAGAACAAAATTATTTCAATTAATTTTAATTAGACCTGGCTGTTTAACCATTTTGACATACGCCACCTAATATGTGTCAGTTCATTTGATTAACTGACGTATAGATGGTGTCATTAATATCATCATAAATAAAAAAATTTAATGCGTCCTTAGATTATTGTATCAAGTATGGTGTAAAGTAAATTTCTTAAAATCAATTTATCGGATTTTGTACTTAGTTTATTTTTAAAACGTTCCCAAATAGCAGATAAATCAGTCACTACTTTACCGCATAGAAGCCATACTTTACCGCTTAGTAGCCGTACTTTATCGCATAGTATCGTACTATACCGCATAGTAGCCGTACTTTACCGCATTGTGAAAAAATCAAGCTTCAAGACAAGTATGAACAACTGAAAAATGTGCTTTACAGTTCAGAAGGCTCAAAATAGTAATCTATAGTTAATTACATGCTGGTTATCAACTCGCCAACATTGTTAAAGAGCAAAAGTATAGCAAATCGCTAGAATTTTACTAACTACAGATTTCTAAAATTATTTTCAATTTTATTAATCTTAGTACATGGCAACTGTACATTAGGTGGCGATACCGCAATCGCTTTTGCTTATGAAACACAAGCACGATGGGTTGAAACTGGTAGGTCTACAATAGGGCAAAACACGTGATATATGTGCCCTACATGATTTTGCAATTATAAGTGGCTAGATTATTTAGTTGGTAGGAATTCGACATATTGCTTAGATTGCTCTAAAAGCAATTATGTTACTTACACAAATATAGTTATAACGGAAACTTGGAACTATAATATAAAACGTGTAAAAAGAGTTGGAAAAATAAGAGGAGTGGGTTCCCCCATCTATCTAAAAAACATGACTCAAAAGTAGGTAAAAAAAATATCACTTAGATGTTCTCTAGTTTCTAATTTCATTTGTTACAAATAACAGAAAATGGAAAAATAAATTAAATGTACATTGCCAAGTGAACTAATGCATTTGAGTAAAGATTAAGATGACGCAGGGTAAAAATTATTATTAATTTAACCACCAATAGACGAAAACAAATGAGATTGTCAGCTAATTCATTTGATCACAAGAAATAAACATTCAAAACCCAAGAACTTCGGGGTGGATAACTTTTAGACAAAAAAATTAGACTTCTACGACCGCAGCAAAAAACGTCTTTCGAGATTGGACCGTGTCGAAATAATAACCTTGTTGTCTATAGCAATGTTTCGTCGTCTACCGTAACGGCATATCAAACAAAAACTTCAAAAATCAAAAACTGAAAACAAATAAACAAAAAGTTCGTGTTGTACAATGATAAGAGTCTGGGTAGTTGAAGAGAAACTTGCGTACATAAAACAAGAACCGTCACAGATCGCTAACTACAAAATTGATTGGTTTAAACTTGAAGAAGAGGAAGTAAGGTTAACGATAGGAATGTATGTACAAAAGTGAAGTTTGTGGGGATGTCTTCCATACCTAAACCATACTTTTAACAGCAAAGTTTCTAAGGCAATATTTTTAAAGATTTCCAACACCAGAAGAAGAGGATCAGCATGGAAGACACTTTGGTTCATATCATAAGATTAACCTTTATTACCTAAACATTTACTAAAATAATGAAATTTTAACATATGTGAAGAGGTTTTACTTAAAAATTCGTTAAGGATTTTTGAGAGAATAATTAATATTTGAAATTTCTTATGTGCTTTAATGAACTACTGAAGGTAAACCTATATTTAAGTAGGTATTATAATTTAACTCCTAAAAGTATTTAAACAAAACTTCTGTAAAATTAAATTTAAATTAACTTTTATTTGATAAAACGTATATAAAAATACTTTTCAAAATAATCTAAATATTCGTTAAATATTAAAGAACAATTAAAATGTGCTTTCCCTAAAAATAAAATTTGGCTAATTTTTTTGTTGGAATAAACAATCCAAAATAAAAAGCAACAAATTAACACCCGATATTTTTTTAAATAATTCCAATGAATTTTGAGATGCCAGCCGGTGCCAGAGCAAAACGTCAAATAATAAGAAAATTTAACCCTCGAGTTTTGATCTCGAGTTGAAATTGTTTTGCGTGGATAAAACGGTGTCTAAAACATACGTTTCCTCAAACGGTTTTTCATTTATTAATTAATTTAATTTGAAGTTGTTTCTAATTTAATGATACACAACTTTTGTTTAATTTTTTGTCTATAATAATTAATTACTGAGATAGGATAAAGAAGCATCGTGAACTTACAATGTAAATATGAACTGGTTGTAAATTAATTTTAATTTAAAATATTTTGTTTACGACTGTAATTGTGTTTCTTCAATTATAATAATTATATATTATTCACTAATACCAGTGAATAATCATTATTTGCTCCTAGCGGTGATTAATCACTATTCACCACTTTTTTAAATTTTGCCAAATAGGTAGTTCGCAATGTTACATTGTTATCACAAATATAGTTATTAATGAAATTGAAACGCATATACCGTTTACGTGTAAGAGTAGGTAAGTTATATATTAAAAAAAGAAAACAAATGGATTTTAAGAGTGAAAATGAAATTTATTTAACACCTCCGAACATAAAAAAAGTTGCAGAAATCGCCTCATTAAACTTGCTACCCGAAAAATGAACAAAAAGACTTATGAAACTTTTATGCACTGGAGAAAGGAAAATAAAAATTTTTAAAATTAGAGTTGTTAGAGTACATAGTTGAAAACTATGTAAAACTAAGAGCACTACTAAAACGAAAATTGACAGTTTTCAGCCCAAGAAAGTACTTTTTTCCCGATACAATATAGAGGTAATACTTAAATAATTACTTCCAAAGATTAAAAAAAACATTACATTATTTTTTAAGGTTGCATTAATACTAGGAATAATATGTGCCTGCTGAACTAATGAAATGTCCTCCATGAAGATGAATGTTTTGGGAGATCTTAGATCAGCTTTTTAGCAAAAGTGCCCAATATCAAAACAAAAATTACCCAAAATTTACAATTATTAATACATTTACTAAATGGGAAAATGCATTGCTATATTTTTAAACTGTCGAACCCAAAAATATTTTGGGTACAGCTTTTGCAGGTCTTCAGCAACGCTGCTTGTAACAGGCGGGGACATAAGGTTCTTGAAACGACACGAAAGCTGGAGGTCGACGGCAGTCGCAGAAAGCTACGTAGACGAGTCTATTAAAAATAAAACTGACACGGCTAAAAAAAGCTCAATTGAGTTATATTTTTGAGTTTATTGTTCTGATCTTCAGCAAAAGTAATTTTTTGTGCATCAAAGACTAATTATGCACAATTTTAATAAAATGTTGATGTTTTTAATAGCACTAAGAGTAATGCATTGGTTTCCAAATGGAAAGTTTTAACAACTCTTTATTTTTCTTTTTTTTCCTGGAAAGTAATTTTAGTAGAACAGACAGATTGGTCGGCCGTTCCACTAAAATTACTTTCTAGAAAATTGAAAAAAAGATGTGTGCATAATTGGTTGAACCAAAAATATTACCCAACGGTGGCCTAATGGCTCAACTTGTCAATGCTATAGGTGTGTATACATTTACTAAATGACCAAAATGACCGCTATATAAAAAACATAAGTTAAGACCTGTAAAGAATTGAAAATTGTGAGTTTCTTTATACCAAAAAATTGTTCTCAAGAGAGTGTCTAACACCATTAGAAGCTTTAACAATCCATAAATTTACAGAATTTATTTAACTCGGATAGCCATCAGTGGAGAAAGAAAATTGAAGTCCAGGTTCAACAAATGTATTAGTCGTAATTAACAAAAGTATTAATATGTTTATTGAAATAATTATTTACAAAATAAAACGATTAACAAAGTATAAATTTAGGATTGCGTTAAATATACGGTCTATGTCGCATATTGTAATATTCCTGTAGTACCGCCGACGGGTCAATTAATTAATGAATAATTAATTACGAAAGAATTCTTACCGATGACGTGATATTATTAACCTAGTCAGTTAGTATTACGAAGACTAGTCATTTTTCGTTAATTGGTGCTGAACGAGCTCGGTGTTTTTAAGCAGCCACGTGACTTCGTTTTGCCATTGTTTTGGTTTCGATGTCACGAAGTGACTTAGCCTGGTACCGTCGGTCTCGGATGATTATGTTGATTATCTCCACTGTGGCAACTACTAAACGTACAATCATTGATCATTACATAGTTATGAAAAAAATTTGAAATCTACAATTTTTTTTAATTTCAAATTTTTCAAATTTAATTTAATAAAACATTACATGACATTTGTACCACGTATTTATAGAAGTAATTTTATCAAATAAATCTAAATACACAACGAGGGAAAATGATACGTATTAATAAGACAGAAGAAAAAACGTATAAAAGAAGAATTAATCAATAATAAACGTCAGGAGAGTAAAAGTAAAAAAGGAAAGTTTGAAGAATAGAAAGTGAACAGATCTAAAAAACAAAAAATAAATAAACAGGTTTGTCTATTTTTTAGCTACTATGTATGGATATTTAATCTAGATCTAAAAATGAACTGTCAACGACGCCACCAGGTGGCTAAAATAATAATAATAATAATAATAGTAATAATAATAATAATAATAGTACTCAAATGATCTCTTGAGCCAAATAGCTCCTAAATGAGCGAACGGGTCTAAGAGTGATGGGGGACGGCTAAGGGCTGCTTGCTCTGGTAGTGTATAAATAATGAAATAGAGAATAATAATGAATCACGGGTGAATCGGCATTGTACCACCAAAACATCTTCCCGCGTTCGTGAGTTAGGCAGAGGCTCACGTTTGAAAATGTACTACAGTCTCCCGAGGTACACCTTGGCGAAAGCAGCACGGGTCCGCGTATGGCTACTGCAATAGTTTTTCCATTATTATCGGAAAGGCCAGGGTCAGAACTTCAGTCCCCACCTGCTTTAAATGTTTCGGTGAATAGTCAACCACCGACCACTAAAGCAGGCAAGCCACGGCAGCGCATAAGATGGACTACAGACATGAACATGCATATCATGCACTGCTACTATACAATAACACACACGGAAACAAACACTATATCATGCAGACAACAATTACATACACAATTTATACAACAATACCCTCACATTACAGTAACCGAACAAAGAGTAGCAGATCAAAGACGAGCGATAGTAAAAAAAAACCTGTTACCCAACACAACACTGCAACAAATAAAACAACAAGTTGCAAACACACTACATACACAAACAGAAACACAATCAGAAGCAGATACACACAGACAAGAAACAACACTAACAGTAGGCACCCAAGGAAATGGCAATGACAACGACACAATAGTATATGATCACCCCAAAATCACAACAGAAAACATTGATAAAGACACATTAATACAACTCACACAGACATTAGACAGTACAATTATGCAATACACAGGAACAGACCCTACAAACAGACAAAAAATACCAAAACTACACACTTCAAAATCACTCAGCAAAACACTACATTACCTGAACACACACATACTCCCACTATAAATAAACACAGACACCACACTCACAGAAATATACACACTTGTTTATGCTAGGGCAGTGACGGTAGTTACTCACCTCGGACGTAAAAAAGAATCACACCAACCAATATACCTGTTTGGCAAAAACGGTTGGAAGATCAAATTATGGAACTCCGCCGTGAACTAGGTAGACTAACACAATACATAAAACATAACACATCACCAAAATTACTGAAACATTTGCATAAAACATTTAAGAAAATAAAACACACACTAAACACGAACAACACAACCAACATATCACAGAATATATAGACACCCTTAAACAAAAACTCGCAGCCAAAGCACAAAGACTGCACAGATACAAAACATGCACACTACGCAAACAACAAAATGCACTATTCACAAACAACGAAAAATATTCTACAAAACTTTAAAATCAGACATAATACAGACACAAAATAACGGCACACCAACACAAGAACAACTTATAGATTACTGGACCGTTCTGTGGTCTAAGCCACTACAAAATAATAAAAATACTAACTGGATCAGGGAAGAGGAACAGAACACAGAATATATACCCCAAATGACATTTACAAACATATCACCACAGGAACTCACAGACATAATAAATAAGACACACAATTGGAAAGCACCGGGGTAGACGGAATTCAGAATTTCTGGTATAAGAAATTTTCCTGTCTACACCCGATGTTAGCCAAAAACATCACACATACACTATACAATCCACACACAACACCTACATTTCTAACACAAGGCACCACATACATGAAACCCAAATCTACAAATACACACAACCCAGCACAATACAGACCAATCACATGTCTCCCAACACTTTACAAAATAATCACAGCATGCATCACAAACAAAATATATACACATATAACACAACACAACATACTTACAGAACAACAAAAAGGCTGCCGCAGGGGTCACAAGGGTTGCAAGGAACAAGTTCTGATAGACTCAGTTATTCTTGGACAGTCACTCAAACAAAACAGACATCTACACACAGCATACGTCGACTACAAAAAGCATTTGACAGCACACCACACTCATGGTTAATACATACGCTGCAATTATACAAAATAAACACAACGCTCGTCACATATTTACAACACATCATGGAACACTGGAAAACAACATTACACCTAATCCTAAACAATACACACATAAAAACAGATACCATACAAATAAAGCGAGGTATTTTCCAGGAAGACTCTTTGAGCCCTCTTTGGTTGTGCCTAGCTCTTAATCCACTCACCAACACACTAAACAACACAAAATATGATTTTCACATAAAACATACCCAATATACACTATCACATTTGTTGTACATGGACGATATCAAAATATACGCAGACACAAAACAACACTTACAACAATTACTAAACATAACACACACATTTTCAAAAGACATACACATGGAGTTTGAGCTGGACAAATGTAAAACCTTACACTTAGAAAAAGGAACTCTAAGTACGGAGAAAGTCCCGGTTGGAAATAGGTTCATAGAATCAATGGAAGAGGGGGAACTTTATAAATATTTGGGATTTGAACAGGCTAAACTCACACAACACAAACACATAAAACAAACACTCACCAAAGAATACACAGACAGATTAAATATACTACTAAAAACACAATTAAATTCAAAACACATCACAAAAGCCATAAACACATACGCTATACCCACATTTACATATTCCTTTGGAGTAATACATTGAACACATACAGAATTAGAAGAACTCTAAAGGAAAACACGAACAACACTAACAAAATACAACAAACATCACCCAAAACCGCCACAGAGAGGTTGACCCTACCCCGATGTGAAGGCGGACGGGGCCTCATAGACATATCCACACTACACTACAAACAGATGGACACATTAAGAAAATTTTTCTACACAAAACAACACACATCACAGTTACACAAAGCAGTTACACTCACAGACAACAACTACACACCACTATATTTACAGAACGCAGACATGGACATACAAACACATATAAAAACAACACAAACACAAAAACAATCATGGATCCAAAAGGCCCTCCACGGCAGACATCCTCACCAACTGAGTCAACCGACTGTCGACAAAGAAGCCTCGAACATGTGGTTGACCCGTGGGGAACTGTTCCAGGCGAGACAGAAGGGTTTATGATCACAATACAAGATCAGGTCATACACACAAAAAACTACATAAAACACATAATAAGAGATACAACACAGACAAACGACAAATTGAGAAAATGCCACACACACACAGCAGAAACAATACAACATATTACATCTGGATGCACAATATTCACTCAAACATATTATCTACACAGACATAATCATATAGCAAACATAATCCATCAAAACTAGCCATTCAACACAAACTAATAGACACATACACACCGTACTACAAATACATACCACAAACAGTACTAGATAACACAACACATAAAATATATTTCGACAGAACAATAATTACAGATAAAACAATACACCACAACAGACCAGACATTACACTCATAGACAAACATAACAAAACAACATACATAATAGACATAGCAATACCCAACACACAACATGAAAAAACCAACACAGAAAAACTTCAAAATACACAGATCTCTCCATAGAAATAAAACGTCTATGGAAGATGAAGAAAGTGGTCATAGTACCAATAATCCTGTCTTCCACAGGTATCATACTACATACACTACATAAAAACCTACATACACTGAACCTAGAAAAACACACATACATTACACTACCAAAAACAGTCATACTCAACACATGCACCACAGTGAGAAAATTTTTGAACGGATAACACACAAACATGAATGGTCTGCAATGGTTGGTTTCAGCCCGACTTGCGACTAAAACCGACAAGAGTCAAGAAAAAAAACCAAAAAAAAATAATAATAAAAATAATAATAATAATAAATATTAAACTACTGGTTGAAGAAGTTAACTTCATGTCACCAACCACTAACTGCAAGTTTTAACAAAATGCTTGAGAATCCCGACAGCACTCCTGCATTCATCACAAAAGGTGTCACGTATCTTAAGTACAAAAAGGGGAATAAACAAGATCCACAAAACTACCGACCAATCACGTGTCTCTCAGTCTTCTATAAATTACTAACTGCTGTGATAAGCGACTTGAAATACCGACACTGCAGTAATAACAACCTAATAGCTGTCGAACAAAAAGGATGTATAAGAGGGTCATTCGGATGTAAGGAACAGAACTGGTCGTTGACTCAGTCCCTGTAAAACAAGCTCAATCCAAAAAACGTAATCAATTCGCTTGTTATGTAGACTACGCCGCACAACTGGCTCCTCAAGACCCTTGAAATACATAAAATCTCTCCCCACGTACAGAGTCTACTTAAACATGTTATGAAGTCCTGGAGATCCACATTAAACGCTGAAAACGAAAACCTTGCCGACATTAACATACTACGTGGTATTTTTTAGGGGACTCGCTTAGTCCGGTCTGGTTCTGCCTGGCGACGAATCCTCTTTCCCAGCTCCTAAATCAGTCCAAAAAAGAATTTCGTCTACAATTGAGAGACCAAATACGATACTCTCACCTACTATTCATAGACGACCTCAAACGTATGCCTAGACTAAGAACAACATCCCTAATAAAAGCCACGAAGCACTTTAATGAGACAAACAAATGGAATTCAACCTGGAGAAGTGTGCGACAGTCCATATAAGTAAAGGACATGTCCAACATGAAGGAGAGATATTTTCCGAGATCCCAATGTTGACATCTGAAAGTACATATAGATACTTAGGCATACAGCAAAGGCGTAGAATTTCGCACACTTCCCTGAAAGAGGAATTCACTTTTAGGTATAAAAGCAGACCTCCAAAGTTACTCAACACCAAACTCAAGGCAAAAAATCTAATTAAAGCAATCAATACATGAGCAATACCTGTATTGACTTACTTCTTTGGAGTTGTCAAATGAAGCGAAACTGACCTGGATAGCCTGGACAGCCTGACACGACGTTTTCTAACGAAGTTTTGTTACCACCACCCTAAGTCAGCAAGCGAACGTCTATATCTTTCCCGTAAGGATGCAGGCCGGGGACTTGTACATTTAAAAAGCCTCTGTAGAACACAGGAACGGAAGATAAGGGAGTATCTCAGTCAACATGAACACCCCAAAAATTAAGCGAGTTGCAGAAGCAGATAAAAATTACACTACCCTAAAACTCGAACAACCGAACGTCCAACTTCAAGTAACCAGTTGTAGCATCAGGTTAGCAGCTTGGAAAGAAAAGTCACTCTACAGTAAATACCCGGCACAACTGGCTCTAGATCATATCGACAGGATAGCTTCGCTTCGTTTTTTATGGAAGAGCCAACTTCAGCCCGAGACAGAGGGATTCATGATTGGTATTCAAGATAAAGTGATGAGAACGAAAACTATGAGAGACATATCCTCAAATTGAACAGAGTAGATAAATGTAGAAGATGCATCCAATCTGAAACCGATTATCTAGGCAGACACAACGAGGTAGCAAAACTTATACATTCTTGTCTTGCCGTAAAATATGGCTTACTCCAACATCCCCAGCGATATTATAAATACGCACCTAAGGCGGTGCTGGAAAGTAGCACTGCACTACTATACTGGGATCGACCGGTACTCACTGATAGGACGGTAGACTTAACCGCCGTGATGTTCTACTCAACAACAAGGTCAACAAAAGGGGGTGGATTATAGACATTGCCATCCCTCTCACTCATAATGTGCAGAAAACAGAACAACACAAGGTGGCTAAATATCAAAATTTATCCATAGAAATAAAACGAATGTGGAAAATTAACGAGGTCTACACCATACCGCTAGTGATTTCGGTAGAACGCGCTATAACAAAAAACCTTAGGTATACCAAGCGGTCTTGCAATTCTCATGCAAAAGGCTGCAATCCTGCAAACGTGCCACATCGTCAGCTTAGGTATACCAAGCGGTCTTGCAACTCTCATGCAAAAGGCTGCAATCCTGCAAACATGCCACATCGTCAGAAAATTCCTAAACGTGTGAAACAAGTCGGTAGAAATGAATTTTTCCTCGATTGGCAAGAATATCAACACATACACAACCGGCAAGTGCTGTGAAAATAATAATAATAATAATAATAATAATAATAATAATAATAATAATAATAAAAATAATAATACTATCCAATCTCATCTCCGGAAACACACATTCACCAACAGTCTACAACAACTCATTCTATCACCTCACATCCACTCACACATTCAAAAATCAGTAATTCTCAACACAACAACAATAGTCAGAAAGTTCCTGCAACAATAGTCCAATAGATGCACTAGCTTAAACTTGGCATAGCGCATTCAAGTTAGCACAAAACCAGACTGTCTACATGTCTGTGAAAAAGAAAACCCCACTAATAATAATAATAATAATGCACACCAGAGTGACACACTTATATTTACTTCTAGGCAAAGATCAACTGTTGTGCACTATTTGTTATTCAGTATTTACAATTGAACACTTATTCGGAAGATGTGTCCATCTCCGAGATTACCGAAACCGATACAACATTGGCATGAGCTATTTGCAGATAGCACCAACAATATAAAACGAGTTCTAGAATTTCTAAAAGACATAGATATTTATCATAAAATATAAAGCAATTGATAAATGAAGTAAATAAAGTAAATTAATTTGCTATCTACAAATGAAGGAGCCAATAACCTTTGCCGTTGACGCCCCATAAACAAAAAAACATGCTTTTATTGACAATTATGGAAATAGGTTGATATACAATCCCTCAAAAATGAATTTCTGCTCTTTCATATCAAACTCTAAGTACATATATTTTAAGTGTTTTATAATAGAAAGCAAATCCGACGTGTACACCAAAAACAGTTGAGCCTAAGACAGAGCCTTGTGGAACTCTTTGTAATAAGAAGGGTTATTTTTTTTCGGTATAGGAACTATCAGTGCACTTCTCCACTTTTTTGGAAATTCGCCATTTATGAGACAACAGTTATGTAAGGTAATATAAACGGGCAAATACTGTTCTCGTTTTAACAACTAAACGACGGTTTTACAATTCTTAAGTTTTTTCTTGTAAAATTTTAAAACCCAAAATCCTGCCATACCTTCTAAATAAGTTAACAGAACAAATGTCCATAACATCTTTCCAAGTGTTCATTTTTATATGACATCTGCTTTTTATATTAATAATTATAGAACAAATGGCTTCTTTTTGCCTCCAGTCTCATCTAAAAATAAATATCGCCGTATATTATTCGAAAACTAGCAATTAGTTAAAATTAAATAATTATCTAAGATTACATGCATAAAATTTTCCATGCCTCTTTAGTTATGGTATTTATTGGTCATACAATACTATATCTTAGAAATAAAATGAGTTCTCTTGCAATTTTTAATCTTCTTTTCGAGTCTTCTATTCTATACGTCTTTATCTAGTACTAGTCCTCTTTTGTCATACTCTCTTTGTTTGTTTGATATTGAAAAAACCACATTACATGTTTTGTTATTAATACACTAGAATTTAGTTTAGTTTTTTTCGTAACTGTAACTGTACATATGTGAATTAATAAACGTATTATTATTACTTATTCCTTTTTCCGGATTTCGCCGTATGTCGTCAAACTTACGTTTGACTTTTAGTGTTCATGTTGACAGCTTCTTCAGGATAACTAAAGTGCACTTTTGTCGCTCAGTTTTCTTCTAAAAAAAGGCAGTTTAGTTATCCTGAAGAAGTTGTCAGCATGAACAGGAAAACGTCGAACGCCTAGGTTTGACAGACGGCGAAACCCAGAAGAAATATTAGTAATAGTACACCGGCCGCGCCGTGAAAACCTACGAAGTGTTGGTATTATTATAAATTGTTATCAGCACTAGTATTGCACTACAATTTTTCTATTTGTTGTTATATTGTTGGATGTTGAATTTGTAGGCACATTATTGTCAGCTCCAAATGCAAGTAAATTTTTATTATTATGAACAGTTATTGACAATTTCTCCAATAAATTATTTTCAAATACTTTTAATTTTCTATTTAATTTTTCCTAAGATACGAATTTATAATTGCAGTTATTACAGTACAAATTCAATTAAATTTTTTAATTGCACACAATCATCATCAGTGGCGGCTTGTCCATAGGGTCAATTGGTCAATGACCTGCCAAAAATTTTGACAATATATAAAAAATATTGATTATTACGTGTTTTATTAAAATAGGTAATTTACTCGCAAAAGTCGCAAGTGGCAAGTATTATTAACTTAAAATTTTAAGGCCGTCGTTCGTAATTCATCCTCCTTAACCTTGGGCTGGCGGTGCAAATTGTCCTCATTGAATTAGATCTACCCGGAAAAACTCGAAAAACTTTGGGTCATAAGCCGATTTGAATAGGGTGTACATCTACGCTCGATTTTTGATTCGATTTTCGCGTGTTTTAAATCAATTTTAAATTGATATTTTTTACTGTTGTTGTGTTGTTTTGTAAAAATACTATTTTTGGTTCGCGTGTACATGCGCTATTATAGAAAATGTCGGTAGTCCAGAAAATTAAACAACTAAAAAGTGCTAACGAACTTAATTTTACAAAATTAGTTGAGTTCAAGGCAAATGGTCGTCCTTTGCCAGAACTAAGTTTACGACAGACTAGCAAAGACAAAAATAAAGATGTTCATCGAAACTTTCGCAAGGTAATGTACAATTTAGCTAACTGGATATGTGGTTGTGTATCAAACATATTTTACTGTTTTGTTTGTTTATTATTTTCTAAAGACTCGTCAGACTCGCTATGGTGCAAATCTGGTGTAAGCGATTTAAAACATTTAAAAGAGAAAATAAAAAAACATGCTTCGTCTGCAGAACACATGAAATGCTCGGTAAATTTTGCAACCGTAGGAAATGTTGATATTCGTACACAGTTAGACAATGCTTATAGAAAATCCCTTAGAAATTTTAATGAAAATGTTTCGAAAAATCGCTATATTTTGAACAAAATTGTAGATTGTATAAAATTTTGCGGTGCATTTGAGTTGGCACTACGTGGCCATGATGAAACGGCCAGGAGTTTTTAGAGGACTTATTGATTTTGTAGTCGAGTTGGATCCGATTTTTAAGGAGCATATGGAGAAGGCAACCGTTTTTAAAGAACATCCAAATCGATTCAGAACGATCTACTCGACTCGATGCTGGCTGTAGTTCAGGAACAAATAAAGCAAGAAATTAAATTAGCTAAGTAGTTGCTGTGCAAGTGGACGAAACTACCGACAGTTCTACTAAAACCCAAGTGGTTTTTATAATTCGTTATATTTTGTCTGGCGTTGTACACGAACGGTTTGTAAAATTTGTAAATCCTTTAGGAACCACAGCTTCGCACCTTACAGATGTAATTCTTCATGAATTAGAAAATTTTGACATTCATAAATTTCCAGAAAAATTAATTAGGCAAACTTATGATGGAGCGTCGACAATGAACGGAAAATTAGGAGGCGTACAAAAAAATATTAAAGAACATTACCCTGCCGCGAATTTTATACATTGTTATGCCCACCAATTCAACTTAATTTTACAAAAAGCAGCAGGTAAAGATAAAAATGTTAAAGTTTTCGTTGCAAAATTTACATGGTTTCTCAACATTCTTTAGTCGATCCCCAAAACGCACAGCGGTTCTGGATGAGTTTGTAAAAGCTCGCTTACCTAGAGCAGCTCCTACGAGGTGGTATTTTAATGTACGTTGTGTGGAAACTGTGTTTGTTTATAGTGCAGACATTCTGTTGTGTTTAGAAAAAACAATCGAAATAAGACCATTTAAAGCGGAATTTAAAGGTAAAATATTTATATTTTTTTAAGTATGCCTATTTTTTAAATTAATTTTTGACCTCCCAGTATGATTGACCACGAGCCGCATCATTATACTCTGAGTTAGATAAACCGCTTGAATATAATTGTTTTTATCTATTTTTTTTGCACAAGAATCACACGAGTAAAGATGTCTTCATTATCCGTCATCTTCGAATTTGTATTCAATTAAATAAACAGATGAATATATAACTAACATTATAGTCTGTTTCTCTATGTTGAATTTAGTACATACATTCTTTACAACATTCAATGAATGAGTTGCATAAAAAATGATTTTGCAATCTTCGAAATTCTGTACATGACGCAGTTCGCACATCACGTACTGGACACCTGCAGCGGAACCATGCGCTTGAAGTCTTTCTTTTGTCAGTCGTATCGTAGTTGATGGTATCAATGAATAACGCATTAAAAACAAAAGAAAAAGGCGCATGTCCTCGCGTACTTTTAAAGGATGTGGAAAATCCTAATTTAAGATTATATAGATGGATAAGCAATAACTCGAACGATCAATTTAAATTTAAATAAAGTTCGGCTAATTATGAACGAAAATTATTTGGTTGATAAATTTAATATAGAGCCGGAATTAATTCATGATTTCCTAGATTAAATAAATTTAAATATATGGAAATGTTGAAGTGGGCGTGATAACGGTACAGATATCAACAGAGCCTTGGAAAGTGCAATATTATTACTCCGATTACATGTGAGTTTCAGGACAGCGCATCCCGGCAGGAGCTGCAGCAGAGTCAGACATCGCGCCGCGGGCCGAACTCTCAATCGCTCGTCGGACGCGGTTGTGTAAAGGTTGTCTGCAACTCTAAGTCATGCGTTTTGTTACGTGTGTGTGTTTCGTGTTATGTGTGGTGGCAGCTACGAGTGTGGCCCCTGGATCTCCGACTCAAAATGAGGAAAGTGAGGCTTGTCAGCCTGATAAGCTTACCGTCTACAAAGTGATTCTGCACACCTTTTGGTCGAGAGAGAAATTCCCAAAGCACTACCCCGATTGGAGGCCTCCGGCCCAGTGGTCCAAAGTTTTCGGTAAGGTTGCTATAAATGTTTGTTATATTATCTATTTTGGTGTAATTACCGCCCCCGTTTTCGTATTTGCAGACCTACATAAACTTACCTGATGTTATACACATATACTCCAACCTTTATAAGGGTTATCGATAAATTTTCCTTCTAATACTGTTTATTCTCAAATTCGTATCCCGATTAAATTAATGATCTATTCCTGTGCGAAATATTTATTTATCGGAAATTTTACACCTGACAAACATGCTTAATAATTTGAACAGATAATCATAGCACTCATTGTCAATTTCAACAATAGCCTGTCATGAGAAGACACCTTTATATTTTGTAGCATGTCAGTGGGTAGTTTTTCAAATAACACAACACATCTTCATCTTAATGCTAAACAGGTGAAAAAATAACTCAAGCATTCAGCCTAATTATTTAATTTAATTAACAAATTGCTTAGCATTAAAGTAATCGAAACGCTTTGAGATAAAAAACAAATTTATAGGTAATTATTAATTTCTATTTTTTAACTGACTTAATTAACTCAATATTCACTCACATAACTTTTTCGAATATTCACACACTTACACTTATTATGAGATAAACTCAGTTGTTTTTCTTTTATCATATTTTCGTGCCGTGTATTTTATACCAGTTATGCCGCTGATCTCTTACTTATCCCCTATGCATACACATTCTCGGTTAGATCCCATTTTTTGTGATATTTCTTATCACACCCCTTGTATTGTATAAATAAAGCATTTTAAAATCGGTACTCGCACAATTTTGAAAAGAAAAAATATAAAACACATGGGTGTAAAATAAATACTTCCTTTCATTGACCCACTTGTAAGCTTTTCTTAGTTTACTAGAAGTTCTAAAAAAAACTATCGAGAGATTATTACTGACTCTAAAATACAAGCGTATCTTTTTTGTCATCTGTGCGAATCAATGTATTACGTGATCGGAAAATTTAATAAATAACAAAAGTTTAATTCAATTTTTCAGTTTTAACAAGTTAAAAGTGATTCAAATACAAGAATTGTTTTATACTTTGTAACTATTAGTCATAAACTGAATTTTAATCATTTGCAATGTAGGTAAATTGATATTTGTCGTGAATTCAAAATTATGGTTATAAAGATATTAAATGTATTTGAACACAACAATTAATGTATAAAAAATTGATGAAAAGTTCATATTAAGTGAATCTCAAAACGTTTAAAATAGAAAATATTTAAGTACCTACAAAGATAATAAAAAATCTGATGGATTAACAATAAAATTGAAGTAAAATCGCAATATTTTGTAATTTTAAATAATCTATGTATTTTAATGTAAATAGGTTTAGACTCATTTAAGACTTACACACTTCTCAAATAATAAGTAACTTGTATATTTTAATTAACGAATGGTTAAATGTATCCGTACACCATATAACACGTATAAAGGAAGCGATCAAGATTATTGTAGAATATTGTTATTAAAAAATATAAACATTAATTATTTTGGTTTTGAAAATGTTATTACCAAATCGAGACATTAGATACAACTGGGTACCTAACTGGTGTTAAAATAAACAATACTAAGTGTTTTTGTTGGTACACTTTTTTTTATTGTTATTTAAAACATGTAAAATTTTTCAATTTTTTGTTTTCACAATGATACTGGCTGTAGGCACAAAACAATAAGTTTTGTTGTCAAAGGTTTATTTATTCGATGTACGAGCATTGATATTAACGAAAATAATTAAAACAATTGTCAATAAATACTTCTTTATAAAAAAATGTTCTAACTTCGTTCATTTTATACGATTTCTAATACCCCATATATAAAATCTGTTTTGTCCTCATCAACTCGCAATTTTATAATTGGGGCTTAAATGATTCACGATCTGTTAAATTTTACACAGTCTTTGAGATGTGTAAGAATTGGAATCTTCCTTTTGGAAATTTTTATGTAAATCTTTCTTACCTTTAGAGCATTACTTACATATTCTCCATAAATTAATGCCGTATCGTCATTGTACAAAGCAATTTTTTTCAAAAAATTTATTATGAAATTTTTGTACGTAATTGAAATTTAGTTATAACATCGATAAACCATTAAGAGAACATATTATTGTCAATATACAGGGCATCCCTATAAGAGTACGAAGCGACTGTATCTCGAAAATAGTAAATCCTAGAGATTTAACGAAAACATCTTTATAAATCAATAAAATGAGAGAAATTTCTGGAATTATTTTGAAGTTCGTAAAATGACCACTAGGGGGCGTACCTGCTATAAGGAAACATAATGTTTATAATAAACTCTGCGACACCTATGTTCATGTTATCTCGAAAAGTTTGACGAGGGGCCATAACTTTGAAAACATTGTATGATAGCTTGTACGTTACGGTATAATTTTGCTTTATGACATTTTTTTTGTACCTGTCGGAATAAGGGAGGGAGAGGTCAATCCATTTTTCGACATTTACTTTTTTAACTAACCATTCAACTTATTTTAATATTTTGTGTTCTTTTAAGAGAATTTTGTTATTGAACTGATTACTTTAAAAGAAATAAACTAAATACATTATCTGAAACGATTACTTATTTTTGTGATTTTTGGAAAAAAGT